>JAJEJO010050391.1:75944-218975 GCA_020662805.1 Glaucomys volans | reverse complement strand
TCTTTCTTTCTTTCTTTCTTTCTTTCTTTCTTTCTTTCTTTCTTTCTTTCTTTCTTTCTTTCTTTCTAAATCAACTGTGCTGGTGAGGTTTCCATCACTGTGACAACATACCTGAGAAAAACAACTTACAATTCATTTTGGGTCATGGTTTCAGAGGTTTCAGTCCATGGTCACTTGGCCCCACCACTTTGGGCCTAAGGCAACACTGAATATCATGGCCAAGAGAAGGTGGTGGAGCACAACAACTTGCCTCATGACCACTGGGAGGCAAAGAAAACAAGTGCGAGGAAGGGACTGGGGACATGGCATACTCTTTAGGGACACACCCAGTGATCCACTTCCTCCAATAAGGCCTCACCTACTAAGGTGTCCACCACTTCCTAGTAAATGCCATCAAGTTATGAATCCATCAGTGGGTGAATCACTGATGAAGGCCAAGCCCTCATGATGTAATCCCTCTCAGAAGCCGACCTCCAGCTGTTGCTGCATTGGGGACCAAGCTTCAACACATGAGTCTAAGGGGACATTCTAGATCCAAACCATGATGTTAGATCAATGTGCTTCAAATGCTGTCCTGATGGTGATGTTAGACAATGGTTGATGTACTGAAATGTCCCATGGTGCCTCATAAATACATACAATTTTTATGTGCAATAAACTAAAAAAAAATCCCACTTTTCTAAATCTTTCTTTCAACAGAGTCATATCTTGTTCAAACTCTGGTCTAAATAAATTGTACTCAGAGAAAATAGAGAGGCTTTTGTTATTCCACAAGTGGTTTCTTGAGTCCCTGAGACTCATCAAGTCAGAATTAAAAATAAAGATGGCATTTGTACTCAGTTTATTCAACAGATATGTGTTGAGCAAGTTATGTGTGCTTTGCAATGGCTAGGTTCTGAGATGAGGGGTTAAGGAAACAAAGCCCACTGTCCTCTTGGGTCATTGTGATTGGGCCATGTGGACTCCGAGAACCATCGATTCATCTTGGAAAGAGGAAAAGGGGATCAGACACTGTACAGAAAAGGAAAGTCCCAATGAAATAGTTGTACCTTCCATACTTGTGAGGAAGTATACGCTTTCTCCTTTCAAAATCAACGTTATACCATCAACACATTATTAGCTTTGAAGCTTTTACATAGAATATCACTTGCTAATTTAAGCATAATTTGTCAAGAGTTAATTTTTCCAATGTGCACAAATTATGCACCTACTGTTTCCTAAAGGAGTCACAAAAGAAATACAAAATGGATTTGTTGAGAATATGTAATTCCCATTAAAAATACAGCCCTGCAGTTAGTATGTCTTCAAGTAAGCCTTGTTTGTTAAATAGAACTGTCTTTCAACCAAATGATCACTTTTTTTTTTCTTGTGGAGCTATTTAAGAGAGTGTCCTGAGAACCTATCTCAGAGAATACTGGATATTTCTGAAGAATTCATTTCTAGAAAAAGATGACATGTTAATAATCTCTGCAAATAATAGAAGAATGCTGTGTGGTGACATTCTGCCCACATCCGAGGTGACGCAGTCCTCCTTGTCAGGGAAGAATACAGATTTCCCAGGATCATTGCAGGAGACATTAAAATACAGAGCAAGGGTATTTTAAAGGAGACACCGTTGGATGAACTTGGGTTTTCTTCCAAATTACTACCTACCGCTAATATTGTCTCCTTTTGTTCAGTTCTGTTTCTGAGACAATATCCAAGCTAGAACATGAAAGGCAAAAGAAGAGATTTAGGTAAAATCATCTTTATTCTTCTGTCAACCAGAGCTGCAACCTGGCAACAGACAACTCCCTCAATGTAACGTCAGTCAACGTAGCTGCAGAATATGATGTTGAGAACAGAGCTTGAGAACACCGCAGCTCTTCTCTTGCTGCATCATTTCTGAGTCTGGCAGTGACAGCTGTTGAGTCTCAATTCTGAGAGTGAAACATCAGTGGTGGAGAAGTGTTAGGTTTTATTCATCTGGCGTCCACCATCCACGTTGCCGCTGCACCTTGACTTTCTTCTCCAGAGCCCAACCAACATCGTTTCCATCCTTGTGATTCCTTGAGGCTGACACTTCCTCACACACACCAGAATTGAGCAGGTGTCCCAGGCTAAGGACGATGTATTCAGCTCTCACTGGTCACTAGGACCCTGGCAAGAGGGCTCAAACTGGCAACAAAGAACTTAAACAGATGACTTCAGTTGGAACTCCTTGGGACAAAGGATCTATCTTAATAAGTCTGTTCAAGCTGCTATATCAAAGTACCATAAAGTGGAGGGCTTTAATAACAAATATGTCTCACAGTTATGGATTCTGTGAAGTCCAAGATCAAAGACTCAGCAGATTTGGCATCTGGGGAGGGCCCACTTGCTGGTCAACAAAGGGCTGTCTTCTGACTGTATTCTCACATGGCAGAAGAGTGAGGGGTCTTTCTCAGACCTCCTTGGTAAGAGCACTAATCCCATTCATGAGGGGTTGATTCCCAAAGGTCCTTGTGCTAATATTACCATGGGGGTTAGGATTTCAATATATGAGTTTGAAGGAACACAGACATTTAGACAGATCAAAAAGGCTTGGGATTTAGTGCTGCTGCATCACCTCGTGGAGTATACTGGCCACAGAACAAAGTCAATGAGTGGAGAGCAGAGTTCAAGATGGAGAGAGAAGACTTGAGCTGAAGACCAATGTAAGTTTTTTTTTTTTTTTTGTGTGTGTGTGTGTGTGTGTGTGTGTCTTTCGTTTGCTTAAAACAATGATTATTTCTAATTAATTCTTATCTGCTACGTAAGCTAGATTGAACATTCTCTTTTATCCACTTGCAATTAAGTCCTGAAAAATACTATATAAGTTTGAGAGTGAAATGAAAGGTAAACTTAAGTCTGATGGAAGAGGACCTTGGGAGTCTGCCTACCTAATGTTCAATTCCAAGGCTGCTCCTTACTACCTACCTGACCCTCAGCAGTGATCTTGACCACTCTGAACTTTCCCCTATGTAAAAAACGTAGACTCTAAAACCTTACCTTGCGGTTTCTCTAAGTGTTAGATTGGGGTGCACGTGGCAATGACTTGCACATTTTAATCCATGCCAATGGCTCCTGTGGATCGTCCCCGGCAAGGTAGCATTTCCACAGAGTGCAGGGTGCGCAGACTGACATTGAAAGCTGTATCCTGAGGCAGCCTGGCAGCAGCATGTAAGGTCACCCCACCCAGCACCCTTACCAGCATTCTGTCATGTGGTGGCCAGAAGATCAGACCTGGAAGTCATGGAAATCATCACCTTGTTTCACATGTCACTGCACAAACGAGGGAGCTGTGGCCAGGAAGGGAAGGGACACCATCACAGCCCCGTGGCCACGGACTGGCAGAGATGAGTCTCCCCTCCATGTCCCCTGCCTCCCGGGGACGTGGTCTTCCAAGGACATCCTCAGTTGCCACAGTTGGACGGACCATAGTGCTGTGCTTGGAAAGCAGATCCCAGCAGCCCTCTTCAGAAGGCCACCACCTGGCTTGCTTATTTCCTTCCAGAGTCAAAAAAAATTGTGAGAAAAAAATCAAAGATGTTGGGCTCACCTTTAGCAGGTGAGGCTGAATGGCGTGGCTCCGCAGCTCCACAGAGAAGGCTCACGGTCTGCAGGAGCTGGAGGGGAAGCAACGGCTCTGCCCAGATCCCAGGTCTGATGAAACGTTCCCATAGGAAAACCAGCCACCTCCACTTCAGAGACACACACTGTGAAATGGGACTGGGAAAGGCAGTTGAGGTTGTAAGCATGCGGGGCCCACGTGTGTGGCTAAAATGCATTTGATAATTGTTCTTATATTCTTTTTTATTGGCTGTCTTATCATTGTGAGAATCTTGCATTTCTGTTTTTAGATGTATCCAATGATTAGATCAATAGTAGGGCCAACATAATCCCAAAGGAATATCCTGTGTGTTTTCACCCCAAAATAAATAAATGAAAATTCCTACCACCAATGAAAAAACCATTCAAATCAATGCTTGTGATTCAATTAATAAAATGATGGAATTTTCTAATTTAAAATGATCCTCAAATTCACACAAATAAATTTGAATATAATTGCAAAGAAACATTTTCTTAAATTTTTAAGGCAGATTTTGGAACTATCGACCACCTAAAAAAAATTTGAAACATGCAATTGCCATCATTGTTCAGCGTTTCCTTTGCAGGGTCCCTCACACTCCTGCATGCTATTTCCTTGAAAAGTAGCAGTTCTTTTTGACTTTGTTAGTTTTCCAAAGACCCAGCCCTTTTCCCCCACTGTGTTTCTCTCCTCAAGCTGAAGAGCCTCATTAATTGAGCTTTGTTTCTCTCCAACTTGTCTGAAGCAAACCCAACTCCCATAAGAATGTACCATTATCTTAGGATCTCACAGAAAAACAAACTAACATTAAAGAGGCAAAAATCCGACACTTGAGAAGACAGTAGATGCTTCTTTTCTGCCTTTTGATTTTTATTTGCAGAACAGGTTGCTTCTAAGTTGAGATAAGAATAAATAGTTTCAAAACTTGATATTCTGGTTAGGTTCAAATATATGAGTGACTTGAAATCCTTTCTAAAAAAGTACAGAGGGACAGATAACCTAAAATTCTCCAGCTACCAAATACCTCAAACCCTGGATGAAATACATATGGAAACACCCGTTGAGCACATGGAGTGGCAGGAAGTGGGGCACACAGCCAGAAGGGCACTGTGGCAGGCAGTGCCCTAAAGACCCCAGGCTATCTCCTGAGACACCGGAAGCATCTACTTGCAGGGTCCTAGTCTCCAGGAAGCAGCACAGTGGTGCAGAAATCCCCGCATGATCCCGAATCCCCAAGGTACCTAGAGTGATCATTATGATAAAGGACACCAGCCGATTTCACAAAGGAGTCCTGCGAACACCCGTGTAAGCCCTGGTTCCACCTGAGAGGGGCAGGTACCAGCTGGCCTGCTGATAGATTTGGAGCATGATTTTGCTTTATCTGCATGATCTGAAATACTCCTCTTGATTCCAGGAATCATTTTAAAGTGGTTTTGGTACATTGGAACCTGTTGATATAGATGGTAAGAAATCAAATCCTCATTGTATCGTCCGCTCATAGAATCCCCAGAGTTCAGCAAATGTGGAGCCACACCAAACATCACAAGCATGGGAAACAGGCTTGAAAGGAGGGATGGTCAGCAGAAGTAACAAAGAGCAAGATCAAATCCACAGTATATTAGAAGCTAAAGTATCCAATACAGATTGTGAGATTGAACTTTCATGCTTAAAGAAATAAAAGACCAACTTGAAAATATTAACTAGAGATAATAAAAAGTGCACACATAGAAAAGAAAAATAACAGTTCTACAATGAGAAACACATTTATTTCTTATTGAACTTTTAAGAAAATAAATATATAGGTTAGTAATTCTAACATATAAAGAGAGAAATGGAAGAAAATACTATATGTCTAAATCTAATAGTGATGACCTGGATGTCAAAGCCATAGAAAAACAGGATCAGGAAAAAATTCTACCTGTTTCACTATAGTCCCAGGAGAAAAAACAAAAATAGGGAGAGTTAGAAAGGGGATACAGGGAGCTGAGAATTTTCTAGAAGGTATGATGGACTTGTTATTAGAACCATTGTAGTCAATTTTCAGAATACAAGACACAAAAAGAAGATGAGACTATCCAGGACAAACAGGAGGAAGATCAACCTGCAAAGCCAGGTGGAGAAGCTGACAGCAACCTCCTCACCGCTGCAGTGGGAGCAGGAGGGCTGCAGGCACAGCTTTCAAAGATGACACAATAACTGGGATCCATTTGGGATTTATGCTCAGTGAAATCATCACTCAAAAGTGAGGGTACCCTGAAAACATGCTCACACTCAAACTGGGAGCATTGACTGAGATGAGACCGTCACTCTTGACAGCTCAACTTTACAAAGAAGGAACAGTCAAGAGCAAAGGTGTGAGGCCCAGGTGGTGACCTGCGAGGAGATCCACACTGGAGTAGAAGGTGTGCGTGATCAAGAGTAACCACGAGAGGCTGTGAGAGGAAAGCAATCAAGTACTTGCAACAGTTCCTGCCCTAGAAAGAAAAACCCCCAACTACTGAAAATCACTCTGTCCAAGTGCAGAGGACCTGGGTTTAGATTTAAATATGTTTATATCAAAATTTCAAGGATAAAACCAAACACAATGGAAAACAATTAATTAAATTCTAAAACAGCCAAAGAAAAAGTTTTAGAATAAGCAAGAAAAAAATAATCCCAAGATGTCAGTAATCATAATACATGCAAAATTATTAAATCATGTAATTAAAGACAATGATCATAAAACTGTGTTTAAAAGGATATTCAAATATCCATAAAAATACAGCTCATGTGAGAGAAAAACATTCAGAAGAAATAGAAAAGGAAACATTACCTGTACTCCTGCTGGCTTGGGAAGCTAAGGCAGGAGGATTGGGAGTTCAAAGCCAGACTCAGCAAAAGCGAGATGCTAAGCAACTCGGTGAGAACCTGTCTTTAAATAAAATACAAAATAGGGCTGAGGGTGTGGCCCAGTGGTTGGGTGCCCCTCAGTTCAATCCCTGGTACCCTCCACCAAAAAAAAAAAAGGAAATATTAGCAAAAACAACAAGAAGCAGGCAATAATATATTAAAAGAAGTAGACTTTCAGGTAAAAGAGATCATTTAAGATAAACTGCACCAACACATGATTATAAAAACATTAAATTTGCCAAAAACTTGTGAGAAACTGAGAACTGCATGTGTCCAAAAACACAACTTCTGTCAGGGTCCTCTCTGCCACGGCCTGTGTGGAGGAGGAAAGGGTTGACTGCCAGAGGAGGATATTGGCTGTTTTTCTGTTACCCAGAAAACTTATCAACTCAATAAACACACAAGAGCCAGTACTCTTTTTATGAACGGGGGTGTGAACTGTCTGGGCCATACCAACTCTGGCCTCCTTTCAACAAGGAGTCCCCCAACTCTCTTTTATTTATAGACAGACAGGTAAAAGGGGCAAGGACTGGGAGGAGCTGCTTCTTCGATAGATAGGAAGGGTGGTGTGAGGGGAGTCATCCTCTTAGGGGAAAATTCTAGAAGGAGACAGGGAACCACTCCCACATAGCGCCCCTTGCCTTCTGGCAGTTTCTAAAAGCCAGGTCTCTGCGTCACATGGCTCAGCCTCAGCTAATTCTGCTCAATAAGCATGGCTTCCCACCAACTTCAAAACATATAAAAAAATAAATAAAATAGAAGCATAAAAATAAATTGATACATTATGGGTATAATAAAGATGATCAACATTTCTTTGGTTAGATTATTGTCTTTGGATGATTTACATAAAGCAAATACCTTCAGGGCAATAACCAAATTTCACACCCATCACACTGTTCGGAGAAAAAGGTGCACTTTTTTGTAGTTCTGGGCATGTTGCATATATTGAGTATTAAATTATAAAACACACTGCCCAAATGCACACAAAGATGGATCCTCTCTTTTCATTTATTAAACCAATGACTCTCTTATCACTACCACATGCTTGGCATAACTTTAGGTCCACACTGACCTGTGACGTTGTGGATTCCTTTAGACACTCCTCTTCCAACTTCTGTGACAATCGTCTCCACACTTCCCGCCTTCCCCACTCCTCAATCTCCTACTCCTTCCTTCTTTTCTACATTATCTGTGGATTTTGAGATTTACCACTTTTCCTTCTAAGTCTCTTCTTATTCCTTTTCTCTTTGTGTGATCTTATTAAGCATCGTGAATTGAACAGCATCTGTAATTTAATGGCTGAATGATCTGGTTTTGCTCCCCGTCTCTTCTCTGATTTTCTGACATTTCAACTATCACAAGAAAGAGGAAAAAGTATTTAAACGTCACTAATGTCTAGACATCTACTAGACATTTTAAAATGTTTATTTATTTAGAGGTACTGGAGATTGAACCAGGGGAAGGGGAGTGCTTTATGCCTCCGCCCTTTCTACTTTTTATTTTGAGACAGGGTCTCACTGAGTTACTGAGGGTCTCACTAAATTGCTGAGGCTGGCCTCCAACTTTCAAGTCATTTGGACAATAGACGTTTGCCACCACACCTGGCTTCTCCTGGACATTTCTGACTTTCTAAAATAAAGGGAAAAAAAATGCCAACTATCTTATCAAAGAAAGGCCCCTTACAAATCACACAAAGGAGAATGATACAGGAGGGAATGAGGATTTCCATTTCCTGCATTCTTACATGTGAAAAACTATATCTGGGGGTATTTCCCTATTTGGGCCCATGAATTTTAAGCCTGTGATTTCTATTTGCAAATGCAATTGAGATGTACTTTAAAAATTTTTAATAAACAAATATGATTGTACATATTGGTGGGGCACATTGACGTTTTCAGATATAAATGTGTTACATGATCATCATCAAATCAATCTGAGTTAAAAAAAATAAATGGAATTATAAAACATGTAACAAAGAACTAAATCATGAAAAAAGTTCCCATCAGTTATTGTTAGCAAGGTTGCAAAATTCACTGAAATGTAAAAATAATAATTGTTTTCGTCAGCTCACATGGTGATCAGGAAGCAGAGAGAGTCTCCTCTCACCAGATGCAAAATATACCTCAAAGGCAAGACCCCAGTGACCCACCTCCTCCAACCACACCCCAGCCACCTTCAGTTAATCCCCACCAGGGGATTAATTCACTGATGGGGTTAAGGCTGTCCTAACCCAATCTTTTCTGCTCTCAGCCTTCTTGCATTGTCTCACATGTGAGCTTTTGGGGACACCTCACATCTAAACCATAACAGTAATTAAAAGAAAACATATTCAAAGAAAACTACAATATTGTAGTGATGCTGAAGGATAAATATCTTAAAGATTTTATCTTTTAGAAAAAGTTGAAGTTTTAATCTTGATTTTATTTTCTTTCCTACTGAACAGGAAAAGACTATTCAAAGAGAAATAGGTTAAAGTTTCAAAGCCCTAGATAAAAAAGAAAAGAAACTTAGAAAACACACAGGCAGCATTTAAAAACAGAAACAGAAAAGATGAAGAAAAGAATTGAAAAGTTAAAAGAAGTTTATGCAATCATGTGTACACTTACGCAGTGCTTCATCACTGAGGAGACTACTTCTTGGTTCCCTTACCCCACCACGGGGGCCACTTGCTGAGTCTTTATTGCTAAGTGCATTCATTTGTAAGAACATTACAAGTTTGTTTAACTTTTCTGCTGCTGCTGGTCACCTGGTATGTCTCTGGGTTTGTGCTATTATGAATGAGTCTTCTGTGAATAATCTCCTACCAGTTGCTTTGCAACCAGGGAAAACCAGTGTTTTCTTTTCAGTCCTGGGTGAATTCCTAAGAGTGCACCCCAAGATAAACATAGGTTTAATTCTATTAGCCGCTGCCAGAGTGTTTTTCTGAGGGGTTGTGGAGTTGACTTTCCCACCAGTGATATTTTTTTTTTTTTTTTTTTTTTTTAAATTCTTTTTTTTTTTTCTTTTATTTACTTATTGATTCATTTAACACAAATGGAGTACAGCTATTGTTTCACTGGTTGTACACAAAGTAGAGTCACACCATCTGTGCATTCATGCATGTACACAGGGCAATGGTATCTGTCACACATTGTTATTAATTTTACCCCCCACCCACCCCCACCCCTCCCTTCCCTCTATGCTAGCTATCTTTCCTCCATTCTTGCCATCTTTCCCCCCCACATTATGCATCATCATTCATATATCAGAGAGACCATTCGGCTTTTGGATTTTTGGGATTGGCTGATCTCACTTAGCATAAGAGTTTCCAACATCATCCATTTACCTACAAATAACATAATTTTATTCTTCTTTATGGCTGAGTAATATTCCATTGTGTATATATACCACAGTTTCTTTATCCATTCATCTACTGAAGGGCATCTAGGTTGATTCCATAACCTAGCTATTGTGAATTGAGCAGCTATGAACATTGATGTGGCTGCATCACTGAGGCAATCTGATTTTAAGTCCTTTGGGTACAAGCCAAGGAGTGGGATAGCAGGGTCAAATGGTGGATCCATTCCAAGTTTTCTAAGGAATCTCCACACTGCTTTCCAGAGTGGCTGCACCAACTTGCACTCCCACCAGCAATGTAAGAGTGTACCCTTTTCCCCACAACCTCGCCAACACCTGTTGTTGCCTGTGTTCTTGATAAAAGACATTCTAATTGGGGTAAGATGAAATCTTAAGGTGGTTTTGATTTGCATTTCTCTTATAACGAGTGATGTTGAACATTTTTTCATAAATCTGTTGATTGCTTGTAGATCTTCCTCTGTAAAGTGTCTGTTCATTTCCTTGGCCCATTTATTGATTGGGTTATTGGTGTTCGTGGTGTAAAGATTTTTGAGTACTTGGTAGATTCTGGAGATTAGTGCTCTGTCCGAAGTGTGTGTGGCAAAGATTTTCTCCCACTCTGAAGGCTCTCTCTTCACATTGCTGATTGTTTCCTTTGCTGAGAAGAAGCTTTTTAGTTTGACTCTATCCCAATCATTGATTCGTGCTTTTATTTCTTGCGCTTTGGGAGTCATGTTAAGGAAATCTGGTCCTAGGCCAACATGATGAAGATTTGGACCTATTTTCTCTTCTATTAGGTGCAGAGTCTCTGGTCTGATTTCTAGGTCCTTGATCCACTTTGAGTTGAGTTTTGTACAGGGTGAGAGATATGGGTTTAGTTTCATTTTGCTGCATATGGATTTCCAGTTTTCCCAGCACCATTTGTTGAAGAGGCTGTCTTTTCTCCATTGCATGTTTTTGCCTCCTTTGTCAAGTATGAGATACCTGTACTTATTTGGGTTTGTCTCTGTGTCCTCTATTCTGTACCATTGATCTACCTGCCTATTTTGGTACCAATACCATGCTGTTTTTGTCACTATTGCTCTGTAGTATAGTTGGAGGTCTGGTATTGTGAAACCCCCTGCTTCGTTCTTCTTGCTAAGGATTGCTTTAGCAATTCTGGGTCTCTTATTCCTCCAAATGAATTTCATGATTGCTTGCTCTATTTCTATAAGGTCCATCATTGGGATTTTAATTGGAATTGCATTGAATTTGTATAGCATTTTTGGAAGTATGGCCATTTTGACAATATTAATTCTGCCTATCCAAGAACATGGGAGATCTTTCCATCTTCTCAGATGCTCTTTAACTTCTTTCTTTAGCGTTCTGTAGTTCTCAGTGTAGAGGTCTTTCACATCTTTTGTTAGATTGAATCCCAAGTATTTTATTTTTTTTGAGGTTAGTGTGAATGGGGTAGTTTTCCTAATTTCTCTCTCAGAGGATGCATCACTTACGAATAAAAATGCATTAGATTTATGAGCATTAATTTTATATCCTGCCACTTTGCTAAATTCATTAATGAGTTCCAGTAGTTTTCTGGTGGAATTCTTAGGATCTTCTAGATAGAGAATCATGTCATCAGCAAATAGGGATAGTTTGATCTCTTCTTTTCCTATTCGTATTCCTCTAATTTCTTTGGTCTGTCTAATTGCTCTGGCTAGAGTTTCAAGAACAATGTTGAATAGTAGTGGCGAAAGAGGGCATCCCTGCCTTGTTCCAGTTCTCAGGGGGAATGCTTTCAATTTTTCTCCATTTAGAATGATGTTAGCTGTGGGTTTGGCATAAATGGCCTTTACAATGTTAAGGAATGTCCCCACTATCCCTATTTTTTCTAGTGTTTTGAGCATGAAGGGATGCTGTATTTTGTCAAATGCTTTCTCTGCGTCTATTGAAATAATCAATAATCACTTAAGGTTCTTGACCTTAAGTCTGTTGATGTGGTGAATTACATTGATTGATTTCCGGATGTTGAACCAACCTTGCATCCCTGGGATGAAACCCACTTGATCATGGTGCACTATCTTTTTAATATGCTTTTGTATGCGATTCGCTAAAATTTTGTTAAGAATTTTTGCATCTATGTTCATTAGAGATATGGGTCTGAAATTTTCTTTCCTTGATGTGTCCTTCTCTGGTTTTGGTATCAGGGTGATGTTAGCTTCATAGAATGAGTTTGGAAGGGTTCCCTCCTCCTCTATTTCGTGAAATACTTTGAGGAGTATTGGAATGAGCTCTTCTTTGAAGGTCTTGTAGAACTCGGCTGTGAATCCATCTGGTCCCGGACTTTTCTTTGTTGGTAGGCTTTTGATGACTTCCTCTATTTCATTGCTTGAAATTGATCTATTTAAGTTGTGTATGTCCTCCAGATTCAGTTTGGGTGGCTCATATGTCTCTAGGAACCTGTTGATGTCTTCCAGGTTTTCTATTTTGTTGGAGTATAAATTTTCAAAGTAGCTTCTTATTATGTTTTGTATTTCAATTGTGTCTGTTGTAATATTTCCATTTCCATCGCGAATTTTAGTAATTTGGAGTTTCTCTCTCTTTCTCTTTGTTAGCGTGGCTAAGGGTTTATCAATTTTGTTTATTTTTTCAAAGAACCAACTTTTTGTTTCGTCAATTTTTCGAATTGTTTCTTTTGTTTCAATTTCGTTGATTTCAGCTCTGATTTTGATTATTTCCTGTCTTCTACTACTTTTGGTGATGATCTGTTCCTCTTTTTCTAGGGCTTTGAGCTGTAATGTGAGGTCATTGATTTGTTGACTTTTCATTCTTTTATTAAATGCACTCTCTGCAATGAACTTTCCTCTTAGCACTGCTTTCATGGTGTCCCAGAGATTTCGATATGTTGTATCTTTATTCTCGTTGACCTCTAAGAATCTTTTAATTTCCCCCCTAATGTCTTCTGTTATCCATGTATCATTCAATAGCATATTATTTAATCTCCAGGTCTTGGAGTAGTTTCTGTTTCTAACTTTCTCGTTGATATCTAGTTTCATTCCATTATGATCTGATAGTATACAAGGTAGTATCTGTATGTTTTTGTATTTGTTAAGAGTAGCTTTGTGGCATAACATATGGTCTATTTTAGAGAAGGACCCATGCGCTGCTGAGAAGAAAGTGTATTCGCTTTTTGATGGATGGAATATTCTATATATGTCCGTTAAGTCCAGATTAGCGATTGTGTCATTGAGTCCTATAGTTTCTTTATTCAATTTTTGTTTGGAAGATCTGTCCAACGGTGAGAGAGGAGTGTTAAAGTCTCCGAGTATTACTGTGTTTTGGTCTATTTGATTCCTGAAATTGAGAAGGATCTGATTGACATACATGGATGCGCCATTGTTTGGTGCATAAATATTTATGATTGTTATGTCCTGTTGATTTATGCTACCTTTAAGCAATATGAAATGTCCTTCTTTATCCCTTCTGACTATCTTTGGTTTGAAGTCTGCTTTGTCTGAAATGAGGATGGAAACACCAGCTTTTTTACTCAGTCCGTGTGCATGGTATGCTTTTTCCCAACCTTTCACCTTTAGTCTGTGGGCATGTTTTTCTATGAGATGAGTCTCTTGAAGGCAGCATATTGTTGGGTCTTTCTTTTTAATCCAGTCTGTCAGTCTATGTCTTTTGATTGATGAGTTTAGGCCATTTACATTCAGGGTTATTATTGAGATATAACGTATTTCCTGTCATTTTAGCTTTTTTAGGGTTTTTAGCTTAACTTTGTTTCTCCTTTGATGGACTCTTTCTTTAGGGTAGTTCCTCCCCATGATGACTGAGATTGTTATTTTTCGTCTCTTCCTCTTCGAATACCTTGTTGAGAATGTTCTGTAGGGCAGGCTTTCTCTTTGTGAATTCTTTAAGCTTTTGTTTATCATGGAAGGATTTTATTTCATCATCAAATCTGAAGGTAAGTTTTGCTGGGTACAAGATTCTTGGTTGGCATCCGTTTTCTTTCAGAGCTTGAAATATGTTGTTCCAGGCCCTTCTTGCTTTTAGGGTCTGGGCTGATAAATCTGCTGATATCCGTATCGGTTTCCCCCTGTAGGTAATCTGATTCTTTTCTCTCGCCGCCTTTAAAATTCTATCTTTGTTTTGTATGTTAGGCATTTTCATTATAATGTGCCTTGGTGTGGATCTGTTGTAATTCTGTGCATTTGGTGTCCGGTAAGCTTCTTGTAATTGATTTTCCATCTCATTCATCATATTAGGGAAATTTTCTGATAATATTTCCTTGAATAGATTATTCATACCCTTGGTTTGTATCTCTGCGCCTTCCTCAATCCCAATTACTCTTAAATTTGGTCTTTTCATGATGTCCCATATTTCTTGGAGGGTTCGTTCATGATTCCTAACCATCTTCTCTGTTTGTTCAACTTTGTTTTCAAGATTAAATATTTTGTCTTCATTGTCTGAGGTTCTGTCTTCCAGGTGATCTATTCTGTTAATTATGCTTTCTATTGAGTTTTTAACTTGGTTTATTGTTTCCTTCATTTCCTTGTTTCCTTCAAGGATTTCTGTTTGTTTTTTCCTCAGAATTTCTATCTCTTTATTGAAGTAATTTTTTGCTTCCTGCAATTGCTCTATTAACTGATTATTCATAGCCTGAATCTGCTCTCTCGTCACATCATTCTCTTCTCGGATCACTTTAATTATGAACATTCTGAACTCCATTTCTGTCATTCCTTCTACCATGCTGTCTTTGGGTTCTCTTGATATGTCATCTAGGTTTAATTGGGACACTTTCTTCCCGTGTTTTCTCATGGTGTTCGTGTATCTTCCCCTCTGTTGTTTGAGGGGTGTTTGATCAAGCGGTGACCCAAGAAAGGTGCTGTCCCACTACCTCCAGGTTGGGAATGATCAATGCTTCTGGGCAGAGGCAGCCTAGTGTTGATAGACAATTAGATACAGCAAGGTGGTAGACTCCGGGCCTGGGTGTGGGCCTGGGCACTAGTTCAAGTTGGGGTGGTGTCACAGAACTGTGCTCAGTGATGGAGACACTGGGCTTGAGAGCCCAGACTGACCTGCACTCCTCGCTGGGGGTTCAGGCAGTGGCAGGTGGTTGCTCTCTCCTGGGGACACTGTAAGCTATTGCCAAAGGCCCAAAGCTCCCTGCCAGATCACTCCAGACACTGCTGACACTGCTGGCGGCCCCAGGAAGCTGGGGGAGTGGCGCAGAGTAGTTTCCACTCCCTGCCAGAGACTGCGTTCTCAGAGTTTCCCGGCTGGAGCTCCCCCTGAAGCCGCTGGCATCCCCAGGAAGCTGAAAATGGACCCCCACTGCCAGGGAATCCGCCAAACTCAGAGCAGTTCCACCTCCCCTGCCGGAGTCAGTGATTCTAGGGGCTCCGGGCCCACCTCTCCAGATGCGGCTTGAGGGCCTGGGAAGCCCAAGATGGGCGCTCTCTGCCAGGTGAGCTGGGGGGAGTGGCACAGAATAGTTCCCACTTCCCGCCAGAGACTGAGTTCCCAGAGTTTCCCGGTTGAAGCTCCCCTGACGCAGCGCAGCGGAAGGCCCCAGGAAGCTGGTAATGAGCCTTCTCCGCCAGTTAAGCCGCCAAAATGGCGTGGGGTAGCTCCATCTCCCCACCAGAGTCCGCGATCTCAGAGTTTCCCGGACGCCTCTGAATGCCCAGGTAGCCTGAGATGCTCGGTCTCTGCCTGGGAGGCCGCTGGCTGGTGCTGGAGCCCCGGCAAGTGACTCCGAAGCGCTACTGGGGACGCACACTCACTTGTTGGCTGTCGCAGATCCAGGTCGGTGGCTCCGAAGCAGCTGCAGGTTCAGGCGCTCTGGGATCGTAGCTGTCCGGCTCCCGGATCGTCGCTCGCTGCCCGCGGCGGGCCGAGCCCAGCCCGGCTGAGTTGGTTCTGGAGCGGCACCTGGGGACCCCTTATATGTGCTTTGAATATTAAATCTCGTTGAGAGTCATATTCCTGCTGTTTGAATCCCGAGCAAGTAGGAATCCACGGAGCAAGTAGGAAAGCAGCCTTCCTCTAATCCGCCATCTTGGATCTCCTCTCCCACCAGTGATATTTGAGAGTGCAGGATGCCCACCAGCCCACAACACTAGCTGGAGACAGTCTAATTCAAGAACAGTATCTCAGTGGGTGGAAAATGTTATTTGCCTGTTAATGAAGAATGTACACTACCCGTTAAGTATTCTTGCCAGATAATTAAGTGATTGGTAGTAACCTGCTAGCTAGCTAGATACAAACATACATCCAATAGAGAAAAATATTAGACTCTATCACGAGTATGCAATCTCCAAAACTGCACCAGGGGAAATTACAGAGTAGAAATGCTTTGTAAGGCAAGAGTTGTGGGAGTTGCAGAAGGGAATCCATAAATGAAGGGGGTCATAGAAGATCTATTTGAAAAAGCAAGAACGAAGACTTCATTACCATAATTCATGAGAATACTTGAGACAAAGAGAACCAAACACCAGGCTCCAGGACTTCACCTAGGTGTTTAGGTTTGTGCACTTTATTGTAACATCCTGTTTAATCAAGAACCTGGCTAAGTAAGTGTAGCAAGAACCCTCCTCCACCCCATCCTCTGTATCTGGTCTCCCTCCATCCATATCTAACTGGGCTCCTCAACCTCCACCGTAACAATTTAGAATTCCATTTGTGCCTTTTGGAAACAAGAGATCTCACCAAAATACTCTTCCTTCCCCTTGCTTCCAGTCTTCCTTCCTCCATTACCTCCTTTGATCTTCCCTTCAGTTTGCTCCAATCCTGTGATGTGCCCCTTCCTGCCCCTACCTTGCTCCTCTACTTTCCTGTTCACTGGTCACACCTGCCCCTCACTGACTTAAACCATAGGCTCCTGCCCCCATTAGGGCTTCCCTCTGAAAGGACTGAGGATCTCTGAAGGCCACTGGCTACGTTTTTTCCTTTTCCTTTCCATGCATTTCTACCAATGGCTTTGAGAATACTTTACTATGTTGATTCACCATTCTTGTTTCCTTTTCTAATTCTTCTAGCACAATGGGTTGTCTTATTTTTATTATTGATTTGAAACTACTGTTTTATTTTATGGATGGCAATCCTCATTGGTTATAGATTTTGAAAAAATGTTCTTCCCTTATGGGATCTGTTCTTTCAGTTTAATAATATTTTCTAGTGGAAAGTCATCTTTAATATAATTCAATATTGTATGCTTTCCTCTTGTGTCGTACTGTGATCTAAACATCTCTATTCCAATGTTAAAAGAAATTCTTCCATACTTTAGATTGGAAGTATTAGAATGGAAGTATTAGAATGGAAGTACTTTCGAATGGAGTTAAAGTATTATCTTTGATATTTAAACCATACATCCATCTGAAATTTATCTTGGTGTCTAGTGTGAGCTTGAGATTTAATTACATATGTTTCCTGACCAAGCACAGTGCACTAAACAACCCCTCAATCTTGCACGGACCTGCAACAGAGGTTTGACTATGGAAACCCTCATGTGTGTGATTGTCTTCTGGTTTTCTGTAGCAGTCTAGTAATTTGTTTTATCATGTCAACCATAGTTATATTTACTGGATAAAGTGAGGGAACAGATAATCCTGTTTACATTACCTTAATAAAAGCAAAAAACTATAACATATATGCAGAGAATGATCTCTGCTTCATGTTTCAAATACCAGCTTATCCTTTAAAGAAACACCTGGAAATATTCCCACATCTCTGTCTTTCTCTCTCTCTCTCTCTCTCTCGCACACACACGCGCACACACACACACGCACACACACACAAATGCACCAAGTAATAACTATCACTTACAGACAACAGAGCTCTAAATAAGCATCAGTTCACAGAACCAGCAAAAGAGAATAAGATCTTACATAGTAACATTATTATCTCCCTATCATCACCAAGTGAAGTTTGCTCACTACAGGAATAGTTTACAATTATGAAATCCATAAATCTCTTCTATCACATTTGAACAACTATAAAGTCTATAAGTAAAAAAAAAATTGATAGCATTTTTCTTCCATTTTTAATAAGTTTTATTAGCAAACCAGGAATTTAAAAATTATTTCTTCGTGATAAAGAAAAATCCATCTAAAACCAAGAGCTAACATTGCACAAAGAGGAATTAAGCACAGAGGTATATCCCAATTAAAGTACCAACATCCAATTTCTGTTATCGCCACTGTAATGTAATAAAGTTCTGAAGCTCTAACCAGCGGAATTGCAGATCACCACCAAGAAAAAATTAATACGTGAAATTACTGCCAAGAATGAAACAGAATTCTCATTATTCGTAGATGATACTGTTAGTCCAGATGAAAATACAAACACCAGGATAGGTCAACTGGAGAACCATATGCAAAATGGAGCTTCAATAACTTTACAGAACTTAAAAAGAAGTGCAAAAGAGCTGCAGTATCTCCACATGCCTATAACACGTAAGGGGGACACATTTAAGATATTTGGGGATAGTGCTGACCTCCCATATGCTGGAACTATTTGTGTACACTCAACAAAACTTTTCAGTGGCATATAAAAACAAAAACAAAATAAATAAATAAAAGGAAGAAAGAAAGAAAGAAAGAAAAGAAAGGAAGGAAGAAAATTTTCAAGAAACAATTTTGACCAAAGAAAAAAGTTGGATATATTTGATATGTATAGTATTTAAAGTTTCTATGGTTTGAATCTGATATTGTCCCCTCAAAAACTCACATTTTGAAGGCATGATCCCCAACGCAGTCAGGTTCAGAGGTGGGGTGTTTAGGAAATGATTAGGTCTCCAAACCATAGCTCATGATTTTACAAAATGTTCAATATTCCAAAGTCGTCACTACTGTCATTTTTAGTGATAATACCTTTTACATAATCATATTATTAGCAATAATGCATTTATGGTAATATAAGAAACAAACCATGTTGAATCATTAAATTAAAAATATATGTTGATGCAAATGCCCTAAGACAATGACATGTGTGTATGCTATGAATTGTTTTCACGTTTCCTTTAAAAAACGTATAGGTCTAAGTAAAGACCTCAGAAGTTTCTTCCAAAGCATAAATTGTTTCAGCCATATTAATCTGATTATCATACAACAAACAGGAGTTAATGTAAAAAATTTGAATACCTAAATTCAGCCAGCCATTGAGAATATTGATAATATACTATTAAATAAAAGAAATAATTAAAACAGAAATTATGGGTTATTTAGAAAATTATAACAATAAAACACTAAAAATCACAATTATGGGGTATGCCCAAAACCGCAACATGAGGCAAATTCAACACCAAGTAATTTCATTAAAGCAAAAAGAAAAACAGCAAGGTGAAAACACTAGAAATGGAAACTAATAAAAGAAAAATGGATTAATTAAAAAGCAGAATCTTAGACAAAACTAGAAATCAGAAAGAGCATTGGAATCAGGAACTGATTCTTCATACTCATTAATTCAATGTTCCTAGCATCCATATTAGCCTGATTGAGAAAAAGAACAATAAATCACAAATGCACAAAATTAAGATGGATAAGTGCAATCATCTTTCATATAAATAGAGAATGTTTAAATGGTAGCTGTCCTGGTCTGAAACCAGGCCTGGGGACCCTATAAGTCTGATTTCTTAAAAAATAGAAATACTCAGAAGTGACTCAGGATGTAGACAATCCAACAGATTTAAACTTTTAAAAGTTACCAAAGAATAATTCCTGAAACAAATCTCAACTCAATTCAACTCTTTTTCCTGGTTCTTTTATTTAATACTAATTTAGTTTTTAAAAAATATTCCAGGAAGTTGTGAAAGCCAGGTGAAGTTCCAGGGTACCCAAATCAGCAGGAATCCAGCCCTGGGAAATACCCAGGGGAACAGGAAAGACCACACCCCAAGAGCTCTGAATGCTAGGTGGTCAGGAAGAGATACCTAGGAGCTGTTCCAGGGACTGGGGAGGAGAGGAGGATGGCAGGAGAGGCCCTGCTGCCTTGGCCAGTGCTGATTTGGAGCCCACTACACCACAACGTAGCTCTGTGGACTTGGGCAAGTTATTCCAAATATCTGGGCCTTTTCTTTCTCATCCACAGTTTGAGCTCACAGTGCAACTGGGGAGATTGAGTTAATAGGGAAGCCCTGAGAACAGAACCTGGGGCAGAATAACACCAAGACAGCTTAAGGAAATGAGGTTCTCTCTTAGGCAGGGTCCCAGGAGAGCTGTTCAGGTGAGATATCATAGAAAAACACCTGAATATGACACCAGTTGGTGATCCAGGGTACATTGCAGAAGAGAGAGGATTTGGTATGAAGTTGCCAAGGTGAGGAGAGCTTGGCCCATCAGGGATACAACAGGTGAGCCCAAAGAAGCAGGAGAAGGTGACTGGTGAGGGCAGGCAGCAGCTTCAGCGTGAGATGGAAAGCTGGGGAGGGTTCTCAGCAGTGCTGTCTGTGTCTGACAGCTGTGGCCAGCACCACTCTTGATGCAGAATATTGCAGAGCAGAGCAGGGATGAAGTTGGGACCCAGGTCAGGTCCAGGCAGGGGAGGGCAATGGTGCTTAAGCAAGAGTGGTCTGGTAGCTGTTCATTCAGACTTGCCAAGAAAGGCGATTTCTTGGTTGTTCAACTTTTGTGAATTCCCCAAATACAATTTTTCTAATTTTCAATTTCTTCAAATCCAAGAATTTTTTGTAAGGTTAGTATTTCCATATTAGCACACCCACACACACAGACACACACATGCATGTACACTCAGACACACATACACACACACACATACACACAGTCTTGACCCCTTATCACTTAGGACCAAATTAGAGGGCAATTGTGAGTTAAACATTAGCATGTTAGTACCAGAGGTACCAAGAATACCACGTTAAATTATTAAAAATGGCAATTTTACAATACCATAGTCAATATCAGCACTTAATGAAAATGTTACAGATATTCTTTTTTAAAGCTAATGGGTGAAAAGGCATGTTCATAATCAGCTCTATTATCTGACACTGTTTATCAGGTTTTAGCCAAAGCAAACTACAAAGGAGGGAAAAGAGAAAGGGAGGAAAGGAGGGGGACAGGAAAGGAGGATACCAGGAGGGAAGGTGGGAAGAGAGGCAAGAACAAATCTCGGAGATGATGAAACTAAATTATCCTGTTTTTCACAAAAGGAAAACTGTTTTCTAGGAAAAAAAATTGTCTGAAAAGACATTATCTGTTACATATGAAATCCATTAAATCAATACGTACCTATATAGTGGTAATAATTATTTAAAATATAACCCTTTAAGGGAATGGTGTTCTGATCATAATGCAAAAGAAAGCATGTAAATAAAAATGAGCAAAGTATTAATATATAAGATCTCCATAAAGAAATTGGCCATCATTAGTGAGCCCTTTTTATGTTATATATATCTACATTACATATTATATATCATATGCTATATGTTTTGTGTTACATTATATCATATATCATAGATTAAGCATTATCTGCCAAAGGGATTGGAGATAGGAAGAGAACAGGGGGTCTATTTAATAAACATGTTCTCTAAGACAGTCCAGTAACTGTGTCTCAGGTCCATGAGACTGAAAGCAATTCTTACTTTCTTCTATATTCCAAAATTTTGCTATATTTTTATATATTCAGTATGTATTACTTGTGCAAATTGTCCAATGGTGAGCGATTTTGCATTACTTACCAGTAACTTACATATTTCTACATTTTATTCCAGCAACTTTAATTCCACAAATGTATTCTGAAGTAGGAATCAAAGCTGTGTACACTGATTTAGCTTCAAAGACATGCCCTGAAGTGTTGTTTATAATATTGAAGCACTGGAAACAACCTAATGTCTAACCATGGGAGGCTCTTTAAAAGAATTCCAATTCACCCTTGCAGTGGAATTGCAATACGAGTCATGCATCATTCAACAACAGGGATATATTCTGAGAAGTGCATCTTTGGACAAGTTGTTGTGTGAACATCAGGGTGTGCTTAACACAACTTAGATGGCAGAACCTGTATACACTGAGGCCGTATCACTCACACACACACACACACACACACACACACACAGTACCCTAGTACTTCTAGAGCTATTGTTAACAAACACAGTGATTAAATCAAACCCAAGAGAAAATCTTGCGACTGAGAGACACGATAAATATGAGATCTATAAAGCTGCCGCCCATGCAAGAGCGTACTGTTTTACAGTAAATGCTTTTCCATGGGAACTCACTCCAAAGCATCCGTAAAAGCACAACAGTAACACACGCACTGTTGCATGCCCCCTCGCCCCCCAACACCTGCAGTGCATGCCATTCCCTGTGCTGTGAGCTTGCATGACTGGCAGCACAGCAGCCGAGTTTCCACCAGCATTACTGAGCATCTGAAGAAGGTGCTTTGCTCTGAGCAGTGCTTACAAAGTCGCTGGGTGATGGGGAAGTTTCATCCCTATTGCAGTTGTCCAGAACCACAGTCCTAGGTGTTGTCTGTTATTGATGTAAAATCAGTCCCCAGCACATAACTGTATCTATGTAAATATCACAGCAGACCACTTGGCTTGGAAAATGGTCTTGATACAAAGACCAATAAAAATGTGTTAAATTAATTTAGAAAACAGGTTGTATTATAATGGAAAAGTTATTGTACAGCTGTTCTTTAAAAAATGAAGTGTATGTACCAAAGTACAAGGAAATAAATAAGTCGCAATTGGTTGTGTGTGTGTGTGTGTGTGTGCGCTATGACATAGTTTCTATTAAATCTGTAAGAAATAAATTTTTATAACAAAATAGTATTATATTTGATTTTTGTAATAATTTCTACTATCTGAAAACTAGTAACATCATAAAATTCCCTGAGGTAGTGAAGTTCTGAGTATGTAGTTTTATACTTTGGATACTAGTTTTATATTCTCTCTTCCAATGATAACAGGTACATAACAAGAACATGCAGGGGACTGACATGACTAATAACACAGGATCTCCTCCATCAGCACCCAGCACATTCTGAGTGGACATATCAGCTTGTAAACTGGCCAAAAGCAAATCAAAGCCATCCTGTCCAGCTGGGGACTTTGAAACAGGAACTGGTGTGTTCAAATCTATATCAAAATGGAATTATAAATTTCCAAATTCTTGGGACTGTGATTGTGAAAGCAGAAAAATCTCAAGGAATACCATGAGATATTCTCCATCTGGAACTTTGAAAGGGTGGATTAAACTCAGGGATCTCAGAACCAGAAACATAAAAATATATATTTAATTCCCAAACACCCTACAAAGTCTTTTCAACAGCTATAGTGCATCAGGGTGCTTTCATTCACTGAGCCAATAAATATTCACTAATCGCAGGGTTGAGGTAAGGTATTCTTGATATAAAATAGGGAAGTGTGTCTCTAGACTCAATGAATTTATGATTTAATGGGAAGAAATAAGAAGTGTTCACATAGTATTTGATCTTCACAAATGCTTGTGTGGATGTATCAACAATCGTTAATGCTCTCCTGTTCCTCTGATCTTGTGGAAGTCTCCAAATCACCAAATTCACAGCTGTACTGCAGTCCTCGTTTTGCCTGACTCCATGGATCACTTTCTACACCCCCTGAAGTCCTCTTTTGTCATTCTCCTGTGATATTGCATCCTTTGGCTCTTCAGGGAGTGACCACTGACTTGCAGGATCCTTTCCTCTGCCCATCTTCAGAGTCCTGTCCTGGACTCCATTTCTCCCTTCATTTTACACTTCCTTGCTTATCTCAGTTACCCGTGTCTGATCCTTCCTATGTCCACATCTCCAGACAGAATCTCTCCGGAACTGGGAGTTAACTGCTTATCGGGGGTGCCCGTGATCTTACAGGGACCCCAGAGTTTGCCAATCTAGACTTGAAATCGTGATCTTCCATCTAAAATCTGCTCCATTTGCAACATTTTAGATCTCAGAAAACAATACATTCACTGTGAGTTGCTCATCAGAAACTGAGTGATTCTTGATATCTCCTATTCCAACTCAATTTGCAATCAGTCATCAGTTTCTATCAAGCCCAACTCCAAAATAACTTTCAGAAATAACTCTCCACCTCCACTGCAGTTGCTTCTGACTCTGACTGGGAGTTAATGCCAGAGCCCCACAGCTGTCTCGGTCACTTTTCTTCAGTCCATACTCCATACTCCATGCACTTGGGATCACAGGCAGTCCAAACTGACTCTCCAGTCCCCCAGCTACGAAGACAAGCAGAATACCTAGGTGTTGGATTAGCAAACTCTGAGGGTCTGTTGGGGACATAAGGAAGTTTGCTATCATAATAACCCTGAGCAAAAAAATTATACAGACTGTTTTTCAAACTTAGATGTAAACTTTAGGATCACTGGAGAAGTTTCAAAAATGCCTTGCCTGAATCCAACCCTCAAATATTCTTATTTATTTGATAAGGGGTACAGTCTGGGCATGGGAATTTTTTCACATCTCTTCTGATGATATTAATGTGTGACCAAGTTCAAGAGTTATTGATCCATGATAGTGCTGAGTCTTTCAATCCCCACTGCCCTGTCCTTACTACCATCTCTGATCAGCAACTGGCTCCTTCCCTTGCATTTTATATTTTCTTTTTTTCCCCTTCTAAAGAAAATCCATCAGAAGATAATTTTTTCATTCCATTTATCTTGATTTTTTTCTGGGGAGTGTACACAGTGCTTATAAAGAGGCAATGTTCTCTAAATTTTGGTACTCTGATAAAAGAAAGCACATAGAAATAAACTTGCCAGACCTTAATTTGGAATTTGCCATCAAAGGAGTCAGAGTGAAAGGCTTTCACTGGATGGTAACATTGCAAAACTAGATCTCCAAATAAGCTTCAGTCAAACCTCAACACAAACACAGGCAGGACAGCATGCTTAGTGAGCACCAGAATTCACCATCATGGCTTAGGCAATGCACGTTAGCCTCTCTGTCTATAATATTTCCATTTCCTCTCACATCTTTTTAAGGGATGTGATATTTTACACTGAATAAAATTCAATTA
This sequence comes from Glaucomys volans, assembly GCA_020662805.1. Lineage (NCBI taxonomy): Eukaryota > Metazoa > Chordata > Mammalia > Rodentia > Sciuridae > Glaucomys > Glaucomys volans. Next base: position 194,169 of record JAJEJO010050391.1, on the reverse strand, counting down.
TGTTGAATCAGCATACTATGAAGCAATGTTGAGTCATTTATAAATCATAGCATTTTGAAGAGGAGAAATGTTGTAAAAAAAACATGTTTAAAATACAATTTTTCTGAACTCTAATGGGAGCCCAAGGTTACATTGCTGGACCTCCACTAAGATTTTTAACAACATAATTATTCATATATGCCCTTGGCTATTTTCTATACTGCGCTTCCCCAAAGATGAAGAAATGTGAAGAAAGCCTTTGAAGACAATCAGGTCATAGTAGACAAGATGTCTTGCACTGCTGATGGATATCTGTAAAGCTACAATGGCAACCAAAGACTCCGAGTGGCTGCAGCAGACACACAGAAGAGAATTTAACAGGACCCAGAATTAGTTGGTTGTGTTCAAATAGAAACCTGACTATCAATGGGTCATGTTAAAATTCACAAAAGAACAAATGAATACGATGACAAGGGTCATGTCGCTCAGGGAGTTACAGACTCACAGGCAAATGACAGAAGGAACTAAATGTAAGACTGTCTGTAAATACAGCACAGGGATGCTGCTGGGGGACCCTGTGACAGGACAGCCTCTCCAGCACAGCAGGGGATCCCACAGGTGTTGGGGTCTCAGACCCCAGGACACACAAAGCCACTCTGTTGAAATAATGCCTGAGATTCAGTTATGTTCATACAGCCCAACTTGGATAGGCAACAGCTACCTCTCCAGGTAATGTGAGTCAATAGGATGGTTTAAATCCCAAGAGTCTACTTGAGTAAAACTAGTTCTTCTACTGAAAGTGGCAATTACCATCGTTCAAAGAAACTGGGCTACGCCAAACATTTTCTTCCTTGTGGTCTGGAGACCTTGTCCCCAACAGAATCTTGGGCCACTCTTGGCCAGTGGTAAAGACACACATAGCACTGACTAGACTGCAGCCCTGACATGCATTTCCCTCTGATCTTGAAGCAAACTGGCACTAGATCTGGTTCTTCTCTGCTTCTTCTTCTGAGTCACAGCAGGTGGCTACCCAAAGGATGAGTTGGGAAAGAGGTCTTATCTAGTCTCAGTAGCAGAGTGTCCAAAGGTCTAGCAATGCTCCTGTGCTCAGAGGAAGAATAATGGGTTTTCCTTGCCTTTCTATCCTTCAGTAAATTTTGCAGACCCTTGATTACCTTTATGAATACTGGACTTCAGACCTGCTGAAGATTTTACCATGGATTGACAAGGCAGGTATCACATCGTCTCTGCCGCAGTACTCTTGTTATTGAGGATATGATTACTTTGGTTATCCAAAAATAAAAGATCATTTCTCTGAAGAAAACAGAAGGAAAAGAAGTCTCCACAGAAAGAAGAAAGCTGTCACTCATTCTGGAGAAGGTCTACCTGTGACTAGTCACCTGTGCCATGGCAACTATTTAGTTTCCACCTGCACAGCTCATCTCTGTTCTGAGTTTTGCTGTGTGAAGTTGAGCATTCTGAGCAGCTGCTGACATTTCTACATCCAGCTGTCCCTGCCTACAACCCAAATCTCTGAGGTTTTTTTTCCTGTATGAATCACTGAACAGATTTGTGACTTAACTTATAGATAAATACTGTCAATTTACCAACCACAACTTTACGAAGACAGGCAAATAATAGACCTCTACCTGGGCACAGTGGCACATGCCTGTAATCCCAGCAGCTCAGGAGGCTGAGGCAGGAGGATCACGAGTTCAAAGCCAGCCTCAGCAAAAGCAAGATGCTAAGCAACTTAGTGAGAACCTGTCTCTAAATAAAAAAATACAAAATAGGGTTAGGAATGTGGCTCAGTTCTTGAGTGCCTCTGAGTTCAATCCTTGGCACCCCCTGAAAAATATTAGACCTCTAAACACTAAAGAAGAGACTATAGCATCTTTTTTTCAGTCTTAATCCCAAAGGTGCTTTGTCATAGTCAAGTTCGACATCACCGAGAGCCATTAATTTAAGTGAGAAGATGCCCAAAACCCTCCTGGACAGTACTCAGATTCAAGTTCATGCCAGCATCACTGAACTTGCTTGCTTGTTGACGTGAATGCTGGGGACTTTCCAAGTCTGAATCTCCTTAATAGAGATATGGAGTTGCAGTATTAGGAAATTTTTTAATCCCAAGATGTTCACACACTTCCTATAAAAGCTATATATAATGAATAGTAAATTATGCTATTTCTTCCCTGCTAAAAAGAAAACAATACCAGATTGAGTTTCCAATTGTCTTGTAAATGCAATAATTATCATACAAGTGACAACACTAATTAGTTTCCTCTGGCATGAAACTCCTTGGGCAAAAGTGTCTCTGCATATCATGCATGAGAGAAATAGTTTAAAATCAAATTTAAAAATGGTCTCTGTGTGTATCTGCAGATGGATCCAGCAATAACTACAGAAGATAAATCATGGCAAGAAATGATGGTTGAATAATATTGAATTTTAGTTTTTCTTTTTTGTGAGAATGTAGTTTAATCAACTAGTCAACATTCACCTGAGATTTCCTTGTTTCCACATTTCTTTTACTTTATTTTCTTATCTGAAACGAGTTGGAAGACTAGCGTTGATTTTAACACTAACTACTGAATAATGATGACACAGCTTTCCATTTTTCTTGTCTCTATTTTCTCATGGACACCATTCTGAAAGTCGTCATCACCGTGAAGTATTGTGGCTGGTGGTTTTCTCCGACCATTTGAGCTGCTGGACAATACGAACTTCATGTCTTCAGGATCTGGAATTCTTCAATGCATCTTGTGTGCCAGGTCCTGTTCTGGGTTCTGGAGATTCAGTGGAGAATAATGTGCCCTCATGGGCCTTATGTTCTAGCACCCAGTATACAGTGGAGTAATATTATGGCTTGAGTAATTGTACTGGTCTGTTTTAGGTACCCACCAGTCAGGTTTCCATGAAGGCTGAGAATCACCTGGATCTGTCAGGAAGGTGCCAGGTTTGGCAGCAGGGAAGATATCAAAGGATGGTACCAGCAGATTGCTAACATAGGAGATGTGGTCCCAGTATTGCCTACTCCTCTATAAATAAATAAATAAATAAATAAATAAATAAATAAATAAATATGTATGTATGTATATAAAACTTACATATACAATTATATACATTTATATATGTATGTATTTAAGTATGTATATATAGGAATACATATATATGTATTTATTGTATGTGTGTGTGTATATATATATGTATATATATATATATATGTATGTGCGTATATGTGTATACACACATATAGTCAAAATACCCAGGTTTTTATGAACTCTTTCCCACTTAAAGCTAAGCTCATAAGGAAATGTTGGGCAAACAAGTCAAACAAAATCAGGCTAATGGCATATTTGGTTCATGGTCTAAACTGCTGAACTTTGGAGTTGATTAAGCTGATCTCCAGGTTTCTTTCGACCTCCCACATTCTATAAAAGCTACAGAGCCAATGTTACATATAGGAATTCTTCCATCACAAAGCAGAATTGCTTAAACATTCTGTTGATTAAATTCAGAAAACTGAACTCGATGACCTCTTAATTCTCTTACAGTTTGAAGAACTTACAAGTCAATTTTAAAAAAAGAAAAAGAAATCCCAGTGAATTAGCAATAAGCACAAACTACAAGAGGAAAATGGAAACAAACAAACAGACAAAACTGCTATTGACTCTGAATTTCTTTGGAATTCTTGTCCATTTCTAAACAACTTCAAATTTCTATTAAAATAATAATTTGGTACTCTACTATAGCTAAATTAGTGCATTTGGGTAAAACTTCAAAACAGAAAAGACAGAAATCAACCCCTTTCAATTCATTCTTGCAATTAGAAAATTATTTTATCAATTAAAAGTATTTTAAAATGTTTTAATTAGTCTATCCATCTTTAATCTTCATCTTTCATCTTACTTGATTTTACTGGCAGGCAAATCAAACAGATCAGGATTACATAAGAAACCTTGTGACACTTCTCTTCCTTTCTTACAGGTAATCTCTAAGTCCTTGCCAAGCTTTCCTAGGAATGCAAGAGATAAAGCTATACAGGTCTAGCAAAGGTTGCATGAGAAATCTTTATTAAGAAGACAAGAGTCGCCAGGCATGGTGGCACACGCCTGTAATCTAAGCGACTTGGAAGGCTGAGTCAGGAGGATCACGACTTCAAAGCCAGCCTCAGCAACTTAACAAGGCCCTAAGCAACTCAGTGAGACCCTATCTCTAAATAAAATACAAAATAGGGCTGTGGATGTGGCTCAGTGGCCGAGTGTCCCTGAGTTCAATCCCAGGTTCCAAAAAAAAAAAAGAAAAGAGTCTTGCATTTAGAGATACAACTTACAACTTGAAAAGCCCCCCAAAATGGTTTTTGGATGTATTCCTAGTGGTCTCTTGATCCTTCATGCATGATCTGTGGTGCTTTTCCATCTACACGTTCACCCCGGCCAAGTCTTCTGCTCCTATGGTTTTAACTGCCACATTAATGACTCGAAAGCTGGCTCATTTCTAGAGTCCCTCTGGATATTTCCACTGGCCTGCTAAGACACTGCCCCACAATGGCCCATAGACAATTCATCTTCCCCCTCAGAGTGGGTCTTCTGGATTCTCCATCCCAGTTGTTGGAATTGACATTTATCTACTCACAGAGGCCAAACCCTTGAAATTCATCCATGATTTCTCATTTACTTTTATTTCTTATAGCTGATCAGTCATCCACCCTGCTAATTTTATAGAAGCATTTGCTCTCCATTCCAATGACAGCCTCCTCAGTTGCAATCATCCTCGTCTCCCCTCTGAAATGCCTCATTAACTTTATAACTGATCCCTCATCCTCAGGCACTGTACCTCCTAACACAAGCTACCGCTCCCTCCTCTCTGACCACAAAAAATAAGCCTCCTGACATGAGAAAGCCATGATATTAATATAGACCAAACATGTTTGTGTCTTTCCACAAGGCCAGAATTTATTAAATAATAAATTCACAAGCTATACGACTTTTAGAGGTGGCAATTTACCAAGTAATAATGGGTCACCTGATAGTCATGAGCTAGGAAATCACAAGTTCTTTGGTTCCATTCCATTCTTTATTGCTAATACCTATAACACTCAAGTCACACACCATACTTCTCACAATGTACATATTTCTATATATGAGGAAAGACTAAGAAAGGGTTAAGGTGGTTGGTCACAGGGTTACAAGATGCTGAGCCAAGAGTATAGGCAGAGAGAGATGAGTACAGAGTCAGAATCACTACAGGAAGTCAAGACAAAGGCCTGGACAGCAGGCAGTTCCCATTTCAGAGTGTCAGCATGAGTTGTCTTCTTGGAGTGACTCGCATCATCATCATCATGGTAGGAGTAACCATGCTCTTTTGTGCCTGAAGGACAGGAAATTGGAGGTTACCCACTATTAATGGTTTGGACATGAGGTGTCTCCCAAAGGCTCATGTCTGAGAAAATGCAAGAATTTTCAGAGGTGAAATAATTCAGTTATGAGAACTGTAATATAAACAGTGGATTAATCTACTTGAATGGATTAACTGGTGGTAACTGTGGCAGGTAGGGTGTGACTGGAGGAAAAAGGGTACTGGAAGCATGACTTTGGAGTGTATATTTTGTTCCCAGTGCATCTCTCTCTCTCTCTCTCTCTCTCTCTCTCTCTCTCTCTCTTTCCCAGCTGTTATGAACTGAGCAGCTTTCCTCTACCACACCCTTCTGCCATGATGTTCTGTCTCACCTCAGGCCTAGAGCTGTGGAGTTGGCTGACCACAGACTGAACCTCTGAAACTGTAAATCAAAATGAAATTTTCCTCCTCTGAGTTGCTCTCATTGTTTCTTTTGGTCACAGCAATGCAAAGCTGACTGAAACGGTCACTGTGGAAATTTTCCTGGACAAGGCTCTTGATGACTGACTAGGTGAGGGGTCCAGTCTTGAAAGGATCCTCCTTTCACAAGTCTTAGGTGAGGGGGTTGCATCTGGTGAGGTTGATAAGCTTCTGATTCCTTTGTTCCTGGGATGCTCTGGGATTCCCACCTGTTCAGGTGCTCCTGCTTTGATTAGATAAGTTGGCACATGAAAGTTATTTATCAACTGTGCCTTATGGTGGTACTGGGCAGATGGTGGTTGTTTACTTGTACAAACAAGGTGCCCAGTCATTCTACCGTGGCACTTGTTCCCAAAACGAAGTAGCTCATGGAAAACTATAGCTTTACATGGCGGAGTAACTCAGGGTCAGGCACAGCCTGAAAACTGCTGTTCTGTACATCACAGAGGAACTCAGAGCAGGGCACAATCTGCTCTCCACACAGCCACACAGTTATTCTGAAATGCAAACCTGATTACCTCACCCAGGAAAGGATACAAATTTGGGATATGACACACAGGACTCCAGGGTCTAGGCTTCCTCTGGATCCTTACTTCTCACCACTATTGAACTTGCTGAATCTCAGATTATCCTAGATCCTGCATAGGAACAGCAAATGAATTCCAGCATGAATTCCACTACTTCCACTGGTAACCTTTCCTCAGGTCCCTTTCACCAAGGAACTTTTTATGGCAACTTTATCATCCTTTAGAAGTACACCAGACCACCAGACCACCTATTCCAGGATGACTTCTCGGATTCCAAAACATAGTAGCTCCTATTAATGATGATTTTTAAAAAAATACCATTATGAGATCTAATTGCATAGACCATAAAAAGTACTAATTTTTACTGAGAAATTCAGTGATTGTTGGTGAATCTCAGGGGTTGTGCAACCAACACCATAATCTAATTTTAGAATGTTTCTGAAATCCTCCCAAAAAAACCATTAAGACACTTTTCACTTCCATTCCTAGGCCCAAATAACAGTTAATCCATTTTTCATCTCTACAGAATTGTCTTTTTTCAAACATTTGATATAAATGAGATCATATTTCATCAACATTTTTTTTTTCTGTCTTTCACTTACATAATGTTCTCCTGGTTCATCCCCTGCCTGGCGTGCTTCGGTACTTTGTTCCTTTCCATTGCATCTCCCAGTGCATGGACAGACCACATTTTGTTTATCCATTCCCTAGCTGATACCTGGCTATGCTGTTTCCACCTTTTGGCTATTGAGAGTAGTGCTGCTAATTGGCATTCTCCTACAAGTTTCCAAACACATATCTATGTGGACATATGTTTTAATTTTTCTTGGGTTGATTCTTGTCTTAAAACATTTACTAATTTAAGAAACTGGAAACAGAGGGTTTTCCAAAGTGGTTTCACCATTTTTTATGTCCAACACTAATATGGGAGTTAATGGTGATTTTATTATATCTCTGGGGATGTGGGAAGAGCAACTGAGACATATGCATCCTGGCAGTTGTGGAGTGGGTAAAATCCTGTGGAATACCCAGGATTATCATGCGTGGGTGGAACATCCCTGAGTTGCCCCCGTCAATGGGACAGTGCCTCAGGAGAGTCTCACCCCATCCTCCCATCACTCCCTTCTCCTGCATTGTGCAGCTGCTGGCTGGACCGCTCTATAGGCTCTTGCATTTACGCCTCTTTGATCATTAGCTCCCCTCCTGTATGAAAGATGTGTGCTCCTGCACTAGAGCTGAGATTGTGTCACAGAACCTGTCTCCTGGGGTCGATTGTTCCTCACCCCCTCCAAGGGAAAACACCCTGCACTCTGTGACTGCTGGCGCCCAGTGTGGAGATCCTTGGGGATGATTGTCTTGAAGACCCCTGGTCTTTAATTGGACCCCGTCCTAATCGGACCCCAAATTGCTAATCATCTTGGAGACTCCTTGTCCTTAATTTGGACCCTGCATCTTCATCGGACCCAAACTGGGTGAGTGTCCCTCCTGATGGGTAAGCTACCTTCCTTGCTATGAGAGTCGCAGGCTAAGGCTTTATGTGCATTACTCAGGATCAGGCAGATTAAAGTAGAAGAGACGGAAGTGCAAGGAGTCTGGGACATAGTGCTGGCTTGGGCTACCGCAGCTAATCTGAGGGACCCGGATTTTTGGAGTAAGATCATTTTCCTCGCCTGTAAGGTGGAAGTACAAGAGGATAGAAAGCTCCCACTAACCCTCTTCCCCATTATTACTGCCATATTAACCTTGCTTCAGGGGCTTCCAGAAACAGAATTTCCCAACCTAACGGAAACTTTAACTGCAGACACACAGATTAGAGATAAACTCCCTGATTGCCAGCCAGATGCCTATGTCTCAGTCCTCCCACAGCTCCCTGCAAGGGGAGGGAACAGTCACAGTGACACCACAAGGACTGGCACCAGACACAACAAAGGAGACAGTGCCACTGGGTGGGGTGTGGAGGGAGGGGTAACACTGAGAAGGGTTGCTCCAGGGGCTCCCCTTCCCCACCAATGCCACAGTCCCCGCAAAGTTTGGCCCAAGACCCAACAAAGGAGGGAGTGGCCACTGTGGCACAGCAGAAATTATACTGGGAGCTTCCCATAGAGGATATAGCACCATCTAGGGACTCCTGGTGGTCTAGTGGCTAGGATTCAGCACTCTCATTGCTGCAATCCAGATAGCTCAGTTGGTAGAGCATGGGATTCTTAATCCCAGCGTTGTAGGTTCAAATCCCACATTATGTTAACCATCATGTCATTTTTCAAGAACTCTTGTTTTTACCTTGGAGTATATAAAAATTTTTTGAGCTTATTATCCTAAATACCTAGGCTAATGTCTTTCTGATCAGTCCTATTTTTGTTCACCTCGAGTTATTTTTGAACATGTTACATTGCAATGGAGATTCACCTATAAAAAGGTACAAGGCCTTTACTTTTGTGTTATGTGTATATTGTGCGTCCAAAAAATCATGTACATGATATAATGGTTGACATAAATAATGAGTACTCATAAAATTAAAAATTCAAAGTATGGATCCAAATACCTCTAATTCATATGGTTTAAAAGGTTCTATTTAAATTGGATAAACAAATAAAGATAAAGATGTCTTAAAAATTTTTCTGACCCACGAGTCTTTCTAGGTGGTAACACTAATGTTTATTACAAAATGTCTAATATCCATTGTTTCTAGGATTTTTCTTCAACAAGGAAGAGAGGGTGAATGCTGTTTTAATATGCTTGTCTGATATCTTAATTTTTACAGGAAAAATAAACAAATTTGATTGAATGTGTATGGGATTAATCATGACTGTTAGAGTCATCTGATTAATTTACAAAATTGCTAATGGTTGATATAAAAGATCAATGTAATTGTGGTACTATTACTCTTCTTTGGATACTAAATGTGTTCATATTTTCAAGGTATGCAAGTCTGTTAAGCATAAAATTTAAAAGAATATTTTTATCAAGCTGTTGTTCTCCAAACTAAGCTTGTCTGTAATGGTAATTTTAAACTTATATGAATAGTAAATTTTATTGGAGATTTACTCATATCTTTTAATATAATATTATCAATAAGGTATATTGTGTCTTTTTACACTGAGGAATAAATTTAAAGTATAATTTTTAGAGGAAGATGAGAGGCTGATCTATCTAGAAGTTCATATTATAAAATATAAAAACATTTTGGTACTTTTGCACACAAAAGGAAAGTAAAAAGCTCTCTCAGCCTTTTTTTAATTTATATTTTAGACATAATGATATATCATGTTAACTAATGCTTATATAAACTCTAAAAGCATATATACGAACTTTGAAAGATGGCATTTGAAAAAAGAGTGTAAAAAGTGATAACAGAGGATAGAACAACAATCCCTGGGATTGGGGGTCTCTGAGGACCTCATCACTGTGGGACTGTTTTCTATGCAGGGGCACAGGATGCCTAGCTGCTGTGACAATGTCCTGCATGCTCTGTGCAAAAGTCCTATCAACTCTGACCTTGATCTCAGGCACACAGCTCCTGGGTGAAAAGAAATTCTTTTGCTAGACAACAACAATGTTTCTCCAGCTCCACTTCTCCAGTTCCTGTCCACCTTATAGTGGACACTTTAAACAATGGGCTTTCTTGAGAGCTACACAGAGCTCCTAACATTGCACTTTGCAACTGTAACTTTTCTGAATACAAAAAATAATGCTTACACAGTCTTTACATAGGTAAAGATTGCTAACATAGCTCTTTGGATCTACATCTCCATCAGAGAACAGAGCTCCATCTGGTCCCAGATTAATCGTCAGAATCTGTGTTTGTGAATCTCTATTTTCCAGTCCTTTTTTGCCCCTCACTACACCAACAAGCTTGGCCATGCTGGTCATGGCCAAAGAGGCAAAGATCAGCTTCAGAACTGAAACACTTTATGTAGGATTTATAAAGAATCCCTGCCTCACCGGAGCTAGGGCTCTGCCTCCCACCTTACTATTTGTCGGAATGGCTCCAAAGTAAGCCAAACTTCAGTTTATTTGGAGTTATATTAAAAAAATTATAATACAGTCCCTCAAAGAACAGATCAAAAGGGGGAATAATCACCCTTCAGAGACACCCTTTGTTCAGCTACAAATAGCCTTATTTACTTTAAATTTTTTGACTTTTGATAAACAGGGCCTCTCTTCTGCCTTTAAGCTCTTTTGGAGGTCCTTGGCCCATTAAATCAGATTGCTATACTGCCTCTGCCTTTCAATTTTTCTAAGGAGTTTTAATATTCATCACATCCCAGATATACCCTAGAGTCCCCAAGGCCAAAGGATCATTGAAAGAACTAGTGGAATACTCAAACTCCAAATTAGAAAAGAAGGGGGGAACACACCCCTACATTCTCCTTTATAAATAACAATACAAGCCCTTTTTACATTAAATTTTCTCACTTTTGATGAAAAAGGTCTCTCTCCTATCCATAAACATTGGGACTTGGCCAATGGCATGCATGTGGAAGATCCTGCTGAGAGAGCACGCCAGAGCCAGGTGGAGGGGCTGCTTTCTGCTCCCGTGTTCCTCCAGGTGCCTCTATGAACAAAGCTCAGTTCTGTGCCACTTGGTAAAGGAGAGAAGTTCACAGGGTCCAATTCCATTATTGCAGAATGGGTACTGAAGGGTGGATTTGGGGCTGGCAGGTGACAATTGGACAATTGACACATATGATAAAGGACCTACAGGAAGAAATTAATTTGTTGGGTAAAAATATGGAGAATTTCAAGAGAGAACTAAATTAGATGTTGAAGAAAATTGAAGTCTCTATCACTGAAATTTTTAATGTAAAAATAAAATATTTATGATTATCCAAAAGGTTTAGGGTTCTCATTGCCTGACTTATGAGTATAAAAATCTAGGTGAACACAGAAAGGTAGACCAATAAAATGCTATTTTTGGTCAATTTTATGTTTTAAATCCTAAAATAAATGCTTACTTGTATTAGTATAATGTTGTACCATTTGTTTATTTTATTTAATTAAATCAGATTTTAGTTACCTTACACAAAAGGAATTTATTTATGAAAGAAGGAGTCTGTATCATGAGCACACAGTGGAACACTGGCACCTAAGGGATGCTTAATTGAAGTCTCTCAGGTTTTCATTGTTTGCTTAAAACAATGGCTTTATTTGATTGTTTGCATTGTTAAAGCATTTTAATTGTTTATTTTTTGATTGCTTTATTTGATTTTTAACCATTATTTTAAAATTGTCTTTGTAAGATTTAATGAGAAACTGAAGGGTGAGGTTCTGTCTCAGTAAAGTTCCTTTGGTTGTATTTATTTAAAAAATAAAATAAAGTGAAACCCATGAACTGCAAGGAAAGCCTCAGAGCTGACATGGAGGAACCAGGCATGAATGGCAGGGACCGCTCAGTTCTCCTGCCACCTGGGTGACCAACCCCACACACTTTCCTCACTCACTCATCCTTTCCTCACTCATTCATCCTTTCCTCACTTGCAGCCTGGTTGCCCAAATCTCATTAGTGTCATCCACTGCCATGCATGTCCCAGAAGTGACTTGACACCCAGGGGACATTCGCCCATGGCTGGCAACATACTTGGTTGTTATGATGGGACTGGTAGTGGCTGAGACTGGTGTCCAGTCAGTAGAGAACAGAGTTGCTGTGAAATACCCCACAATACACAGTATAGCTTCCAACTCCCATGGACCCAAGTATCATCCAGCTCAAAACATCAGCAGTGCTGAGGGCAAGAAACCTGCTCGTACTGATGCCACTGGAATGGAGGACAAAGCTCTGATCACTTGATTGGAAGACATTTGATGGAATAGGTCAACACTGCATTGGGAAAAACAGACTTTGATGTGAACACTCGAAGGCTCAATCCTCCCAACACAGAACACAAAAGCCGGTCATTTGGCATTTCTCTGCCTTAAATACCTCTTCATTTTTATCTGTTTACATTTGCCTTTGAATTCTTCCAAAGTGATGGAGAGAGCGTATTATCAAATCATTCAGGGGCTCATCCTTTGAGATGAAGTTTGCTTTAGGATAAAATTTCCAAATCCCACAATATATCCTGCTAGAGCCTCGGTTAACACTTTATCCATAGGAAAGTATTCGATTGATAAATATTGGAGTAAGATGATTCTGTGCTGCTTAAGACTGCTCCCAACGCTTTATCTAGAAGGAAGAAAAATATTGAAAACAGAAAACATATGTAAAAATCCCTCCAAATGGTTATGTCTATATGCAAGTGAGAATAATGATATTAAGATTCTTATCCAAATAACTAAATATATTTGCCTGAATTATCTAGATATTATAATTACCCATAAAAGTTAATTATCTGTGTGCTTATTGCATATGTAAATATTCCATAATATATTCCTAATAGATGTGATATATTCTATAGCAATAGAATCTTCTGTATAATTATATAATTCCCTATAGAATTCAGGAATATTTGTGGGTAGGTTTAGGTAAGTGATTACCCTGTGTGCACACTTGTGCTTGTGTAGAAGCAGGCTTTTTCTGGAGCTGTTTCTAGCATGACATTTTAAAATTGCACACGAGGTGGAGAGGTTGAGGGGACTCTCATTTACCAAAGCTTGGTTTTCTTTCCAAGTTCATTTCCAGCAGAGGCTGGTCTACAGAGTGTTTCTACAACTTCACAGTATATGTGACCATGTTTGTGACCCAGGAAACTCTTGTTCTAATCTCCTGTGGAGATAAAAAGCCTGTCTGCGGAGCTGGCCTGCTCCAGGTCATGGATACATTTTGGCTGAACTGAAATGTGAGAGAAGGAAGCAGGAGAGAAAATTCCAGCCATAAATCCACCCAGAACTGAGAGGAGGAGGCAGGTGTCCTTCACACGCATCCTGGCATGCTGTGTCACCGTCCTGGTCCAAGGATCTCAGCTGAGTTGGCTTTGCCTGCCCTGTAATCCTTAAGAGGACCCCTGAAAAGCCCAGATCAGGTGACATCAGTCATTTCCTTAGCAACCATCTGACTTCACCAATGCTCCAACATACTACCCAGAGGGCAGGGGTCCTGTAAAGGTCCTTGGTCAGCACACTGCGGCATTCACATTCTCTGATGCTCTGCATGTAGTCCCTTGACTTGCAAAGCCCTTCTCTACCTTAGTTTTCCTTTTTCCGATGTTCCCTCTGTCCAGACTTCCCCTGTCCCATCCCCACCCGGCTTTTCCCAGGCCAGCTCCAGTTTCCCTTTCAAGTCTCACCTCCTGCTCTCAACTTGAAGATAGAGTCCTTTCCCTGTCTGTGGGGGAGAAGGTCCTGAGAAGACAGACTAAGCTGGCTGCCTTTGGGGATGCAGGATGCAAAGTGTGCCAGCCCAGTGCAGCTGAGCACTGTGTCAGGGAGGCGCCACCTCAACAGGCCTTGCTCTGGGGAGAACAGGCACCCCAGGACCCAGGCCCAGCTCTGCCTCATCTACCCAGCAAGTCTTTGCTGCCACCAAGGCATAGAGCAGCCATGCTGGAAGGGCAGAGGGAGGCTCAGGCCCTGCTACCCCTGAGATCTGAGATGAGGTGGCAGGATGTGTGATGGCTCCTGGTCACAGACGCCAGCGTGGCTGTTGCCATGTGTGTATAAACAGGACTGAAGTCTTCAGACCGAAGATGTGTGGGCTTCCTTTGTGCTCTTGCCTCGGGTCCTGCGAGTGTGACAGCAGGTCTGCTCCATTATTGATTTTATTCTTTTTTAAAAGAAATGGGTTTCCTCAATGGATGAAGGAGCACAACTGTCACTAATAGGCTCCCAACTCAGGACTGGGCCTGAGCTGAGGCCCAAGAACATAGCAGTTGGAGTACCAAACTCAAGGAGGCATTTACCTTCAAGTATCAACTCTGCGTGACCCTGGGAGGCAGTGCTTCCTTAAATTTTATGCCCAGTCACGCTGCTTGTCTCACCTTGTCCCCAGTCCTAGGACTTAGCCACTGTGCAATTAGAGGAGAGAATGGCCTTGTCTCCCTTTCAACCGGTGCAGCGATTCTCAGAAGGACTTCAGCTGCTAGGCTTGAGCAGGGCCCAGGCTGCTCCCTCACTATGGGGGGACAGGGGCTATTCCTGGCCTCTGCATCTGGTCACCTGCTCACCACACAGGGGGGCAAGTGAAGCTCCCAGAATAAAGGAAGGAAGATTTGCAGGATGAAAAGCAACAAAGAGGAAATGTCTCACAGTAGCTAACATCAGGCTGAACATTTACTGAGAACCTACTGTGTGCCATGAGCTGAGACCATAGTTAGTTTCCCAATATGGCAGCTGTGTGTGGGATACTTCATAGGACCCTTGCCACTTGGGGAGTTTGGGCTTGCCCCACATGTGGTGGGCTACTGTGAAGGTTCTGTGAGAGATGAATATAATGAGGCTCAACCGGTGGTAGGTACAAAGCACCAGCTTTATCAAGGGTATCAGCAACCCTAATAAACCATCTTGATATAGAACTTAATTTGAGGTGGTCAACCAGACAGACAGACAGACAGACGCACACACACCTCAGAGTTGAGTTTGAGTGGGAAAAAAATAATGGTCAATGAAGGAAGATGGCCCCTGCTTCTGATCAAGGCTCAATAGACTGGCACTTCAGAGAATACTGCCAGCTTACAAGGGCAGTAATGAGCTCGGCATTCTGCTAATAAACTGGAGGCAGAAATTACTTATCTGGCTTTGCTTTTGAGCCAAAACATAACTCCGTGGCACATTAATTTGACACTAAGCACAGATTTTCATTACTAATCGCGGTAAGGTCCACACTGTAGTAATTCAGCAGTATATTAACCTGAGCTGCCATGCCTCTGGTATGTCATGGACCACATCATTTAGCATGCCACCAGCATTTCTGATGAAGAGGTGGAATCAACGTGAAGGCTACTTGCTGTAAATTAGTTGCATGTCCAAGAAAGTGCCTGAGTTAAAGGTTATTAAATCTGGAATAGCAATGGCCAACTGCATTGTTGCATAGCAACTGCCAGGTACAAATCTACTTTTTTTTTCTTTCATATACTGACTGCAAGCAAAATTTCTGAGACTTTAGCAGCAGCCTGTATTCTTCCTTTTCTAAAACCATAAGGAGGTTTCTTAGTGTTTTCAGAACAAGGATGCCTTCTTGGCAGGCATTCAATAACTTGAAAAGGGTCTCCTTTAATGAGCTCCATTTCACTCCTCTGGACACTGAGAAGGTTGATTTTCAAGCCTTTCAAAGGAAATCACAGCCATGCCCCAGCAGTCACTTGGTGCTGGTGTGTTCCCTGCCTTCATATTTTCCTACTCATTCCCATACAGGAAAAGGTAAGGCTTAAATATTTTGGCAACATCTAAATTTTTTTTAAAAACTTGAAGTTTCATTTTTGGACAAATGTGCCAAATTTTCCTATTCTTATAAACTCCACTAGGTTGGAATGACTAAGAAAGGCAGAAGTGCAGAGGGAAGACCAGAATGGCAAGTCTAAACTCCCCCAGTGGCAAGGGTCCAATAAAGAATCCCACACACAGCTGCCATATTGGGAAACTAACTGAGAGCTGGAGATTGGAGTGCCCAGTGGGCCGCACTCAGGGAAAGGGACAGCCAATATGACTTATTCTTACTTTGCAACCATCATTGCTTAACATCTTTAAGAGAAGTTAGAAAGGCAGATTTTCATTGAAAACTGCTTCCTTTTAAATGTCAGCAGCTAATTTAAAGTCTTAAATTTTTCTGGATTTAAAATTCTCCTGATCTGTGCATGGACTCTGGAAGGCAAGCTGTTTTTCTGAGTTGCAGACAGAGTCAGTCTGTGATGGTACAGTTTGCTTAGATAGGTACTGCTCAGATAGATTGGGATTTTCTGTACCAACATGTAATGTGGTATCAAAAGTTAAACAGACTTTAGTACAACAAATAAAGGTCAATTTCTATAAAACCAAATAAAAATGCACTGAGCTCTGAAACTCAGTGTTGGTAAATTTCGATCTTACCATACAGCTTTGGAGAATGAGGGAACTGGATGTTGTGTCAGGAAGAATATTGGATCTCCAAAGATGTCCACATTTTCAACTAAAACCTAGAAATATGTTACATGTCAAAAGGGACATTGCAGATATAAATTACAGACCCTAAAAAAGGAAGATGTTTCTAGATTATGTGAATGGATTCAATGTACTTCAAGAGTCCTAATAAGAGAGAGACAAGAATGTCAAAGAGAGAGAGAGAGAAAGGAAGATGCTATGCTGTTTTTAAAAGAGGGAACAATGGCTAAGGAATGTAAGAAGCCTCTAGAAGAAGCTGGAAACATACCTGTTGATTCCTTGATTTTAATCCTATCAGACCTAATTGTTCTTCTGATTTCCCGTACCGTAAGATACTATATTTGTGTTGTTATAAATCACAACACGTGTGATAATTTCTTACAGCAGCAGTAGGAAACTAATACAGTCTGAATCTTGCTTATGATACCTACTAGTTGTTTCTGGGTGAAAATAGGATTAAAGTCTCCCCAGTTGTTGTTTCCAGATGGTTTTATTAATATCTCACCCATCTTATCTGACTTTGGGAATTAGAAGAGACATGAATATAAGAAGCTTAGTAGAGAGTGCAGAAATAGTTGCCACCATTGGTGGAGGGATGGTTACTGTGTTTTCCTCTAACACCACTACTTACACTACGTCTGGAAGCAAAGGTACTGTTTTTCCAACAACTGTAAATTCTCCAATGAAGGGTCCCACAGTTCAGGTTCATTTTGACACTAACTCTCCAGGGTTAGCATAGGTCAAAGAGGCAGCCTTGTAAGACTGACCTGATTCAGATGACATCTACAGATGGGGTGCCCAGCTAACTACATTTCTTCTTGGCTCACTCCAAGTCCCTGGGTAACCATAAATCCATTTCCTTCCTCCTTCGGTTTGGTAATTCACTAGGACAACCCACAAAACCCAGGAAAAGTCTTCATTTTCTCAATTGGTTGATGATAAAGGAGTGTGACCTGGGAATCAAAGAGGCACCCAGGGAAGATTTTAGAGTGAGAGAACTGGGTACAGTTCCCATACCCGGTGGGACACACCACCATCTCAGAACTCCAATGTGCCCACCAACTGGGAGGCTTTCTGAATCCCATTTCTGAGGGTTTTATTAATGATTTATTAGGTAGAAATGACCAATTAAATCATTGGTCATTCATTGGCAACTGAACTCAAACTCTAGCCCTTCTCTCCTCATTGGGGTGGAGTTGGGAGTGGGGTGAGGCTGAAAGTGCCACACCTCTGTTCATGGATTGGCATTTCTGGAAGCCAGTCCAAGCCTGAAGCCATCCAGGGCCCCCTGACAGGAGCATACAACACACCCTTATCCCTCAGGGGACACCTAGATATTTAGGAACGGGGTTCCTGGAAGTGAAAGCAGAGATCAAGTATTTATTTCTTTATTGGACCACAGTTACTCTAAACTCACCCTCTCCTCTTGTACTTTCACCGACCTTCTCTGATGGAGTTTTATTGCACTGGACCACATCCCTCCGGTTCCCTAGATGGCTGGCTTCTAGTTGGGTCCATCAAAGAAGATGCAGGAAAGAGATTGGGGGTGGCAGAGAGAGGTCATGACATGTCTTCCCAAATTTCTTACTGCATAGCTCCCCATAGGGTTCCTCCTGCAGTCAGTTCATGGGCTGGGGACAGCTCCCAGTGTTGCACATCCCTGAGTACTTCAATATCCCTGTGGACCCCTTCATTCTGACCAACTGTATGCTCCATCATCACCATCTCTGAACTCTCTGAGTAAAACCCTGTTTCTCAGGATGAGCAACATAATTTGGAAATTGTAGAACAACAACAAAAAAGGGAGGGTTTTTTAATTCATAAAACCAGAAAAAAAGTGTTGCCAAAGGAACCAAAATCTAAAGCTTTTCCTTTACTCCATGGGTTTCTCTTGACTTGTCATAATCTTTACTTGTGAGTTAATGTTATTTTAATTAAAAATAAGGTAAAAAGAGATTTTAAAAATTACGAAAATTGGCCACTCTTTGTATATTATGCAATGCCAATTATAGATGCAAATATGTCAGTGTTGGACTCATAGGCAGGATTTCAAAAATTACGTAATTAGTATTTTGCAGTTCGCACACATGTGTGTGTTTTGTCCTCATCAGAACAGTGGGAGCACTGCAGGAAGCTGACTCCCTGCCTGATTTCACGAACATGCACACCAGCCTCCACTGCCTCTGCTTACTGGTGAGCGAGGCTACTCTGCTGAAGGGAGAGGGACCTTGGGATTTCCCTTCTGTTTGGGTTTGGATGTGATATGTCTCCCAGAAGCTCACGTGTGAGACAATGCAAGAAGGTGTCCAGGAGAAATGATTGGGTTATGAAAGCCTTAACCCAGTCAGTGAATTAATCTCCTGGTGGGATTAACTGAGTGGTAACTGAAAGCAGGTGGGGTGTGGCTGGAGGAGGTGGGCATTGGAGGTGTGCCTTTGGGTTGGATATATATTGCATTTGGTGAGGTTTTCCCTGCTTCCTGATCATCCTGTGAGCTGTTTTCTTCTACCACATTCGTCCACCATGATGTTCAGCTTCAGGCTCCAAGGAATGGAATCAGCTGCCTGTGGACTGAGACCTCCAAGACCATGAACCCACAAACAAACTTTTTCTCCTCTATGTTGTTCTTGTTGGGTCTTTGAGTCACATCAGCAAAAAGCTGACTAAAATACCTATGCTTCTCTTTCTTCTGTGGCATCTTTTTCTACATAAGGGGTTGCCTGCTTCAGGAAAGCCACATGAGGAAGAGAGGCTGTGACAGCGTTCCATGGTCAGTCATGGTTCTTAGACGACCATAGTCTTCCCTGAGTTCAAAACAAGTTCCCATTCTAATGGAAACCCGTAGCATCCAATGACGGTCCCTGGTCCTGCTTCACCATCATAGACATCAACCACTTCCCTGGAGCTTGTTTTGCCTCCTTATGACATGTTGAAGTCCACCAGAACTCTGAGCTCACGGGCCCTTCAGGCACTGGGATTGGTTGTGTTCATTTGAACAAATGGAATCAGCAACTCTCCCTGTTAATTGCTGTGGTGTTTTCCCAGTCTCTCTGTTTGAGAAAGGCTCGGGGTTGAATGCTTTTGCTGGTTTTGAATTGATATCTGAAAAAATTTAAGGTTCAGGAAATTAAAATCAAATGTCCATTCTAAGAAGTGTAATCTCTTCAGACATTCAAATCAAGTTAAAATTGAGAGATTTTGGAAGTTATATGGTTCTTGGTCAACCGAGATACAAGGATCATTTTGAATTTCTATAATCTTTTAATGGCATGAAGAATAACCCACATGTCACCAGGAGTGAGAATTACCTGTTCAATTACGTCATTCCCATCAACTTTCTCAGGAGAGTTTTCCAAAGGAGAGAAATACTCCAGAAAACCACATATCCTCTTTTGGTTCCAACTTTCAATGCAGAGAGTTACTGAGATGATGATGCTTGTTGGTAGAAAACCTCTGAATTATTTACTATCTCACACGCTCACTAATGAGAATAAATTCATATGCTAATTAAATATGCAATTGAAAGTTGGACTGTAGCCAGTTGGTGGAAATGTAGGCCTCAGCAGGCAGCAGATAATTAACACTGCTGAGACCCATAAACATTTTAAAACTTTTGCCTTGATAAGTAAACTATCAAATCCTTCTCAGCATCCTGTGCTCTGCCACATGCCTATGAACTCCTTCAGATACAGGACAGACTATTGGTTACATAAGAAACTGATATTTACATCATGTTCCATCATCAATCTATGAAATGGGATAAAATATTTATTTTCAAATTTAGTGTTACTGCCCTTTTAACATATTTTCCCTTTCTTCATTACAGCACAAATATATACTTGTATAAATATTGCAAAACAGAAATCAGCAAAAAGAAAATAATAACAATCTGTAATATTGCCACTCAAAGATAATTATTTTAAAACATGGGTGTGCATCGTTTATAACTTTCATTCCACATACAATTTTCAAAAGTTACATCATATTTTACATCTTTTATAACCTGCTTTTCTCAACTGAAAATAGAAGGTAAACAGTTCTCATCTCATCATATATTACTCCATAGAGATTTTAATAGCTGTGCATTATTACATGCCAAGGATATGCATGCTTTTTAATTCAATTCTTTATGGTTAGCTTTTTAGCATGTTTTCATAACTTCTTACCATAAATAATAATTTAAATGTAGAAGACATCCTCATGACCTTAAGGTAGGCAAAGATATTTTAAACCTGTCATGAAGAACACTGATCATAAAGCAAAAGATTATTCACCAAAAGCATTATTTATAGAGAAATTTTAAGCTTCAAAGTGAGAGAAGAAATTATTATTACTTATTTCCAAAACAAGAACATGTGCTCCAAATACATAAAGATCAACAAGATATTAATTAAAAAGCAAGAGATATCCAGCAAGAGATTCAATCAGGCACCCCATGATACATAGAACCTGAATGAATACCCAAAAATGCTAAAACCATTGTCTTTAGGTAAAGGAGAAATTGACACCTAATAGGATTCACAAATTTTTAGAAACTGAATACATGCAAGGTTAGAAAAGATGCAGGAGTGTTCGTTGGTAAGGCCACATTGGTAAAACCACTTTGGCATCATCTACTTAAATCAAATATATATGTACACAGTGACACAGCAAATCAACTCCTGGGAATATGCACACAACAGAAAAATCAATGAACAAACTGCTTTGTCCATGCAATGAGATGCACTACAGAGACGATTTGGAATTTGTTCTTATATTTAACTCTCTGGATAAGTCCTGTAAAGTTTATAGTAAGCAGAAGTTAATAGATCTTAGAGCTTACCACTTGTGATTTTTATCCCTTTTGTATTAATTAGAAACCAGGAAAACCCAGTTAGTGGAGATTAAAGCCAGGGCATTAGCTACTTTCATTTGGAGAGGGTTGGGCTGGGACTCCAAGAAGACCAGAAAACTTCATAGTTCAGTCTTGACCTGGGTCAGCACAGGTTTGTTCACCCTGTAAAACGTCAAGTGACCATGCACATTTGCTTTGGGCATGTTTCTGTGTGTCCTGCTCCAATGCCTTTTATAAAGAAATCATGCTATAATTAACATATATGTAGCCATACTACTGCATATATCCATGATTAGGTTGGAGGGATGGATTCCTAAAAATGAACATTAGGTATGTTTACAGACTGCCACCATTTCATCTGCACCTTATTTGTGTGCTGTTTATTTCATGACAGAAGAAAGTGAACAGAAATCTTTAAGTATCTGTGTATTTTGTAAGAATCAGTGTTATATTTTCCTTCTTGGGAGCCCTGAGTTCAAATATTTCTGTAAAACAGATGGTAAACTTGTCTCTTTTTCTTTCCTCAACCCTCCCAACAAAAGTCTCAGGTGTATTTTTCTAAGATAAACAAACAGTTGTCTATTTAAACCTCTGACTCGTTTTTTTTGAAGTCTCTGAATAGTTAACTTTATTAAGTATGTGTTCTTTTTTTCCCCACATTTTTTATTGCTGGATCATAGTTGTACATATTGAAGGGATTTGTTGTTACATATTTGTACATGCACACAGTGTTACTATATAACATGACCAATATTCTAACTAATTTTTAAAGCTTTGTAGGAAGAATGGTCAGAGAATTACTTGGATGGTTGTCCCTGCAACGTCTTCATTTATCCTCTGGACACTGTGGAATGAGCAGGCCTATCATTTCCATTTTGTGAAGTGAAAATCGAGCCTTAAAAGTTAAACTTCAGGCATCTGTCAGAGCCAAGACTCAAGCCTAGGACCCTGTGAACCCTGAAGAGGTCTCAACTCACTGTCTCACCCCCTCATCCAACAGCGAATGCCGACCCGACCTCACATACCCCAGAGTCCTTGGTTTGGACCACTTCCCAGCACAGACTCTTTCCCTGACTGATATGTTAATTGTCTTCCAGCTTCTTGACAGTTTTACAGCCCAGGAATGTGGAGGGCCTGGAGGCATCCTAGAACTGTGATCATTGAGAAAGACAGAGACCCCTCCCTCTGGGCCCCCTTGGGAGGTGGGAGCTGTCTTTAGACAAGTGACTGCTGATCAACACAGATGGCCCAGTCCTCTGGCCAATTTTCCTTCTAGAGTCCTCTTCCTCTGGCTCGCCTCAGTGCCTGCAGGTTCCTGCGTTTTGTGTGAGTGAAGTTGAGATCAATCTCTCTCCCCGATTACAACGGTCAGGAATGAAGTCTTCCTTGCCTACCTGACCCATCCAGTGTAATTTTTCTTTGAAACTATCTTTTCAGTGGATGCAGATGTCCTAATATTTTATGTTCTGTGCCAAGGAAGGTCTTGTTGGAATGTGCGTCAGGGAAGGAATGGGGAGTTGCAAGAAGAAATGGAAATGAGGTATTGAGATTATTCCAGAGCTTTACCAAAGTAGTAGGGCTAGAGCTGCTTACCTCCCAGTGAGAGCTAGGTCTTTATTATCTCAGAATATGACATAGAAATTACTAAGAGGGAAATGAGAGGTACAGGAATGCAAAAAGGGACAAATCTTGAAAATTTGGAGGGGTGTTACAGAGAATAAAAATGGCCTAGAAAGAGGCACTGTGTCACTTTTAACTACGCCTTGCCAGTCATGTTCACCTTCCCTCGGTGGTCATGAAGTCCAGGAGAGACTCTGGAAGCTCACCAGCAACAGGAGCAGGTGAGCACCAGGTACACATCTTCGAGACCAGCCCAAGGTGGGAAAGAGGCTGGAAGAGTCTTTAGGAGGCATGCACTCACCGATTATGAATCAACAAGCACAGGCTGCTAAGCAAACAGTCCTAACTTGAGCCAGAGAAGTCACCTTCTTCTCCCTCCTCTCTTCTGCACATGCATTTCAGCAAGGCGAAGCTCTTGATTGCTTTGTGCTGATTGAAGTGGCTGAAGCGTTCCACTGACCCTTGTGCTTCCTCTTGGAGATTGATGCTTTCTTCTCAATACTCATTATTTTTAATTGCTCCATGAAGAGTCCCAATTCCTTTCCTTGGACTCCTCATTATTCATCTCAAAGCATACAGAATTCTGCTAATTTGAAGGGATTTTTGGTGTCTAGGCTCCACATCTTGAAAGATCATGTCCTCTACCAGGGGCTGCTACATTCATGAAGCCCAGCAGGCTGTAGATGGAAGCACTGGAGGGAGTTGCATGGGATTGTAACCAAGGTGAACGGACCACCAGCCATCTCTGGAAGAAGGCAGAGGTTCCCTTGCCCACAGGGACTGCAGGCGAAGCTGATTAAGCATAAGGTAGACAATATCTTAGGCCAGACCTCTGCAGTTTCTGGCCAGTCCAAAATCACTATTGGTACCCTGACCTTCAAGATGGGGGACGGACAGGCAGAAACAAGACTGGATGGAGAACGTCAGAATTATAATGATAGTTACCATGTGAAGTTTGCAGAATGTGTGGGGACTGTATGAGAAAGATAAGTGATTCCAAGACCAGTGGTTCCTCACTAAGGAGGATTTTTGGTTCCCAAAGTGTCTGGAAATCACTATCACTGTGATAGGGGAGAGAGGAAAAGACTACTGGCATTTAGAGGTCAGTGTGCTACTAACATCCTACAATGCACAGAATACCCCGTCCACTGTTAAAAAGTATCCACACTACAATCTGATAGTACCCAGACTGAGAAACCCTTATATAGATTAAGCCAGCACTTAATTTCTCCAAATTTCAAGAAAGTTTACCCAGATTTGCACTCTCAAAGTGACCACGATGTGTGGTGGAAGCAAGAACACATAATACAGTAATGAAAATAGTAGTTACAATTTGTAAGATAGCTAGTAGGTACCAAGCATGTCACACCCATGAGCTTACTTCCTGCTTATACAACTCGTGGTTGGCACTACTTAAATATTTCTTAGTTACAGATATAATAACTGTTTTTGGCAATTTTTTTGCTGCTAAAGGATCTCACCAGAACAATTTAAGGGGAGGAAAGTTTATTTGAGGGCTCACAGTTGCAGAGTTCTCAGTCCATATACAGGTGGCTCCATTCCCCAGGGCTCCAGGTGAGGCTGACCATCAAGGTGGAAGAGTGTAGCAGAGGGAAGCAGCTCACATGATGATCAGGAAGCGGAACAGCAGAGGCTTCACTGCCAAATACAAAATAAATACCCCAAAGTCATGCTCCCAATGCCCCACCTCCTCTAGTCACACCCCACATGCCTTCAGTTAGCATTCGATTAACCCCATCAGGCGATTCATTCACCGATCGGGTTAAGGCTCTTGTAACCCAATCATTTCTTCTCTGGACCTTCCTGCATTGTCTCACACATGAGCTTTTGGGGGGCACCTCACATGAAACCATAATAACTAAAGTTAAAATTCAGAGAGACTACAGTTTCCTGTGAACACATTGCAAATGCATCAGAATGAAGATGTCTGCTTCCATTCCCTGCCTCCAACTGCCTCACTCATTTTTCAAAGCCAACTTTCCACCATTCTGATATAGAAAACAGGGTCGAGAGAAAGGGCAGGAATCACATATATATTTGTATTATATAAACATATATGCATTTGACAAGGGCACTGCATGTGAGACCTCAGTGAAAAAAATACTACACAGTAGCAACAACAAAACATAAAATTTGAGAAAATACCATTTAAAATAGCAAACAAAATTGTAAATAAGGAAAATCTAACAAAAGGGTGAAATCTTCAAGTGAAATTATCAATGGCTATTGACAAATGAGATACAAGGCCTAAGTAAATGGAGAGACAAGCCATGCTCATGGACAGGAAGAATCATGAGCATCAGGATTTCAGGTGTCTCCATGTTAATCAAAACTGAATAAAATTTCAATAAAGAGCCCAGGAGAACATTTGTTGTAATTTGAAAAAGTGGTGAGAGTACTTACACAGTAGTCCAAATTACCAACCTAGAAGAACAAGAAAACAAAGTGACCTTTCCTGAATTTGTCTACGGGAATTAAGTGAATCCAGTTCTGGCCATGGAGAAACAGAAGGTCAAGGCGATGGGAAGAGCTCACAAAAAGATCCATGCGTGTTTCGCACTTCAGTATCTGCAAACGGCAGTTAATTTTCACTTTGAAAATGAACAAAAATGGAAAACAGGAAAATTATCTTTAAAAGTATTAGGAGAAAATACATAAAACTGTATTTATAATATGGGGACAGAGAAGATTTCTAGAATAAAAATGTAATAAACTAATATTTTTATTAGCTTCACATTATAATTAAAATGTTTAGTTCATCAAAAAATGTTAAAAGTATAAAGATAAGTTATACACTGGAAGAAGATATTTGCTTATACTACTGAAAGAATTAGAGAACTAGTATCCAGCATTTTTATTTTTTTAGGAAAAGGTCTAAAACTCGACATAAAAATATCTATATATTAAAACAGCCAAAAGAAAATGGACAGAAGCTAAGTATAGGAAATTTAGAGCCAGAAATGTAAATAAATGATGGACATATAAAAGATGGAGTCAGCTCACTGCTATTGGAGAAATGCACATAAGATAATGTCCTACACATCAACAAAAATATTTAAAAGTTGGAGTAGCATTCATAGGCAAGGATGGTCCACAGGAGTTTGTGCACTCTTCTGGTGGACCTTTAAATCATCATGACTAATTTGGAAATGAGCTCAGTGATATCTAGCAAAGCCAGTGTTCACCAACAGCCACTGTCTTCTGAGCTGTTCATTCTGGATAAGGAAACTTGTTCAAAATGTCTGTAGCAACATTTGCATAAGAGGAAATACAGGGAGCTATTGAAAGTCCATCAGTGGGAGAATGCATAAGTAGGTTGGTAGTAGTTGTGCAGTGGAATAGCATACAGAAGTGAAAAATGAATGAGCCAGAATTACATGTACAGCAGCCTACTTTTTGCCAACAAAAATTAAGTTGCAGAATATGTTCAGATGGTGCCACATATATATATTTCAAATAGGCAATGCTGTTTTATGTGGTTCTGAGGAAGCCAACTCATCATTAGCACAAGTCTCATTGTGAATTAAATTGAGGACAACGGTACCTCCCATATGTCAAAGGAGGGAGGGGAGTGATTGGTGAACAGAGAGCCTTCAAACGTATGGGGAATAATTTATTTTATAAATAATGTAGGTGCATAGGTGTTATTGTTTATACTTTAATATCTAACTTCTAAAAATACAGATAATTAGAACTTTCAGAATGTAAGCACCACCCTTCTCTTCGCCCATGCCACACTGAGACAGTGCCGTCATTGAT
Organism: Glaucomys volans; assembly: GCA_020662805.1. Lineage (NCBI taxonomy): Eukaryota > Metazoa > Chordata > Mammalia > Rodentia > Sciuridae > Glaucomys > Glaucomys volans. The sequence goes on along the minus strand of JAJEJO010050391.1, from coordinate 167,604 downwards.
GTCTCCTGTGCAGTGAGGCTGGAGAGAGCAGCTTGCAAAAGAAAAATCTATGCCCATTTTCTTTGCTTTTAGAGAAATTGGCTGCTTTAGACAATTGGCTTTGTTTGACTTTACAGTGTCTTCAGTGGTGTTGACCAGGCAGGTGGATTCCATGTGCCCTCTCACTCCCAGCCTGGATCCTGTCCTTGCAGTAGACCTTGTTCATGAGATTCAGGTGCCTGTTTTCTGCTTTTTATGACATGGTGTCTAATGAATATTTCCAAGGTTAGTGGTCTGCAGAGCTATACTGAAGTCGAAGTCAAAGGGGAAAAAAAATGTGCAGGTTTACATACACTTATCAAAATACTCCTGTATTTCAAAGAAAGTGAAAAAGTTAGTAAAAGCATTCCAATATAAAGCTCTGGGGTGTCCAGTCTGTTCTCACACCCTGTCAATTCTCAACAACCCACCCTGGTCATGCAGGCCCCTAACCTACTGCAGGTTCACTGGAAAGGACTATTTTGATTAATTCAGGGTCCTGAACCAGTAGATAGTCTTTATTTAGAAGGTATATTTTTTGTTTATGAATTTTAATTTGATTTTTAAATATGGTTGCATTATATACTCTTTGTTTGGACTTCTAAGTATTTGGTGCTCCTTAAATTGTGAGCTCAGAATGAGTATCTCACTTTCCTCACCCTAATCATGGCCCCATCTAAGGCTCCCAATTTGCTTTCAGAAGAGAGGGTCTCCAGAGCAACTGAAAAGCCAAGTGCACTTTCCCTTGTTCTGACCTAATGTGCACCCTGTCTGAATTGTGTTTCTAAGTCTTGGCATTCCCTCCGTGAATACTGGAGGCTATGTCTAGAGGCCAAAGTCACCTTTATTGTCAATGATTCAGGCTAAATTTGCAAAGGGCATATCAAAGCACATAATTGGGTAGATATACAATTCAGACAATTAAATTCCATTAAATCAGTACGTATAAAGTCTCTTTCATGCACAGGACAGAGGAGTGAGATCTTCTGGCAGGAGAGAGGGCATACAAGGTCATACTGGGGCGCAGTAGGCACTACCACCAACACTTTCTCAAAGCACACTGAAGTGGGAAAAATCTTCTTTAAAATTCTATATTTTATAGTGTGTCTCTCTGACTTTTACCAAGCCTAGCACTTGTCTGAAAATCTGTTTACTTACTCCAAAGATTGGATACAACTTTCTCGAAGTCAAAACAAAGCAAAGGAAAACAGAAGAAAATAGTTGCACAGCAAATATCCGTGGAGCACCAATATGTTCCAGGAGTCGCTCTGGACACAGATATAACAGGGGAGAAGACTGTCCAATTCCTGGTCGAGTGAAGGATGCAGATTAATTAGCATAAAGTACAATGCGATGTAATCAGTGCTTCGGTGGGAGAGGTAGCTGGGGCAAGGGATGCCAGTGCGCCTCATCCGGGCTTCAGTGAGGATGTCAGGAGAGCTTCCTTCAGGAGCCCATCAGCAACACCTGGAAAGGTGGTAGAGTTGGTCAGTCCCTGGAATGAAGGCTGGATAGGGCCCAGAATACATGGGAAAAATCTCCATAAAACAAGGAAAAGTATACCTTCCGTTGCTGAGAGCACAGACAATGTTTGCAGGATGTGGGGGAGATCAGATGGAAGATGGAAGCCAGATCCTGACTTTGACACATTGTGACATGTTGAGCAGGAAGGAATTCCCCTGAAGAAATAGGAGACCTCTGAGAGGTTGTTAAGCTCAGGTCTGGGTGGCAGGTGGAGAAGCATTATTAGTCTTGCTTTTGGGAACGGCTTGTCTAGAAGCATTTTGGAGGTTAGGCTTCCTGAGATCTTGTTATCAGTGTAAGGATTGCTAGTTGCTGGAAATCTGTCCAAAGGTTTGTGGTATCTTTAGGAGTTGGGAGTGAGGATTGAACATAAATCCATGAACTACAATGTGTAAGACATTAGATATCTAAGTAAAGGACAGAGTGAATTTCAATCTTGTTAACATCAAGATTCCTGGTTCAAATAACTCAGTACTCATAGGTATCCTTCATTGACATAGAGGGCAGAAGTCAAGGAACACATCTTAGTGGTGTCCCAGAGAGCTCAGTTTAGAACATGTTGGGTTTTTCCTACTTGAGAGGGTGAGGATTGAACATACTGGTCCCTATGCTGATGGTGGTTGAATCTGTGTGATCAGACACATAAGTGGACTAGAAGCTGTCAGCATGTAGATGACACTTGAAAAGACAAGAAAATTATGTGGTGCAATACTGGGATTTTACAGAATGATGAGAGCCCAGGACAAAATTCAGAGAAATACCACCATTTCAGTGATGGGATTTAGAGATGACAGACAGTTTTGAGAAATTCTAAGAGAGGTCAAGCATCATGAGGTATCCCAGCAACTAAGACAGGGTAGTGTTTCCCAGAAGAGAGATGTAGCTATAGCATGAGAACTAAGACCACAGGCTGGGGCATCCAACACTGCATATTCCAAGGAGAGGACTGATTGTTGGTGGCTTCTGCAGGGTAACCTCTGAGTCCTTGGACTATCCTGCCTGATAACAGTGTTCTTGAATATCTGTGAAGTTGGGCCATACCAAATAATTTGCATTAACAATATAATTTATGGAGAACTCCTAATTTTGGGTGTCAGGATCTTTGGACTATGCTTATCAGTTTGACATCTGGCAGTAGGGAAGAAGGGACAGGAGACTGAGTAGCTAATGTCAGTCTCGTGGGTGCTCCTTGCAATATTGTCATACAACACTACTAGGAGAATTAAGTACTGTCTGTGTGATTCCACAGGAAGTGATGGCTGAAAGTTTGTCTTTGGTTTCTCCGGGACTCAGTCCTACATTCTTTCTCCTTTGCTGATTTTAATCTATGTTCTTTTTATAACAAAACATACCTATGAGAATTACAGCATCTCTGGGTTGTTAAATTCCTTTAAGTAAATCGTCAAACTTGAGGTTGGTCTTGGGAAACCCCCAAACAATATCAAAACCAAAAGTATAAAAGAAAAGACATCTATGGACTGATATTTCTTAAGAATACAGATACAAAAGTCCTCAACAAAATTCTAGGAAACTGAATCCAGCAAAACATTAAGAAAAAAATCATTTGCAGTAACCAAGTGTGATTGATTCCATGAATGCAAGGTTGGTTTAACATCCAAATATCAATTATTATAATATACCACATAGAGGAATAAGCAAAAGATGTCATGTGATCATTTCCATACTGCAGAAAAAGTAATTGACAAAATCCAAAAATTTCATGAACAAAATACTCAAAAAACAAAGTATAAAAAAAGTTAAGTTGAAACAGAGATATTAAAAGTTGGGAAATGAAAAAGTCATTATAGATTACTTCTTCCAAGAAAATTATAAGCTGGGAAGAGAAAGGAAATTTGGCTATAAAGGAGAAGAGATGACTATATCTGGAGAAGGATATGTAGTTTGGAAGAGATTATTTTCTTTGTCTTTATAAGAGAGGCTTGACTATGTTTATAAACCAAGGGAAAAGAAAACCATAGAAAAAGAGAGATTATCTAGTGCAAAGACAAAATGAAGATGGAGAAGAAAGAAACGCCCAGAGAGAATCAGCATGTTCCCTTTGCTTTTGAATGAGAGGTGAGAGGATGCTTGACCTGCCCCTGGAATGACAGGTAGTTGCCATTTTTAAGCTAATTGAAAAGTCCTTCCCATCTGGATTTCTATTAATTCTGATTATAATCATGATAATTTTTACTTCACCCAGCAAGGAGTCTTCCCTTCTCCATCTCTTTTTGCACATGATTAATAGGCCATGGCTACCTAGTATAAATTTTTTCCATCTGGAAATGGTGTCTTTTTCCACATTTTAAATTTTATTTATTTATTTATTTTTATTGGTGCATTTTAATTATATAAAAGGGAATTTGTTGGTACATATGTGTACATGCACACAATGTAACGTAATTTGATCAACTTTGTTCCTCACTATCCCCCTTCCCCTCCCTCTTCCCTACCTCTGATTTTCCTCTCTTCTTCTTGTCTCCCCTTCATTATCAGGAGATCTTTCCCCGACTCTGTTTTTTAACTGTTTTCTAACTTTCACCTAGGAGAGAAAACATGACCCTTAACCTTCTAGTTTGGTTTACTTTGCTTAACGTAATGCTCTCAAGTTCTACCCATTTTCTCCACAAATGAAATTATTTCATGATTCTTTGGTTGATATGATTGATAAACCTCCTTAGTGTGTACTTACCACATTTTCTTGATTCATGAGTTCACTGACAAACACCTAGTCCAGTTCCACAGTTTGGACTGTGAATTGTGCTGCTATCAACATGGGTATACATCCATGAGTTTAATTCTTTAGGATCAACACCAAGGTGTGGTGTAGCTGAGTGTTACCATTTAGATAAAGCTCATGTGTGAGACAATGCAAGAAAGTTCAGAGGTGAAGTCAATGGGTTAATCCCCTGATAGGGATCAACTGTGTGGTAACTGTAGGCAGGTAGGCTGTGGCAGGAGAGGTGGGACTCTGGGGTTGTGCCTTTGGGGGCATATATTCTGTCCTTGTTGAGAAGAGCTCTCTCTCTCTCCTTCCTGGTGCCACATTCCATGCTTCTTTCCTCTACCACACATGTCTGTCCTTATGTTCTCCTTCATCTCAGGCCTGGAGGAATGGCATCACCCATAGAAGGACTGAGACCACTGAAACCACCAACCCCAAAATAAATTTTCCCTCCGCTAATTGTTCTTGTCAGGTCCTTTGGTCACAGGAGTGAAAGAGCTGACTAACACCCTGGGTCATACGGCGGTTCCATTCCTGGAGGGACCACCATGATTTCCAAAGTGCTCATACGATCCCACCAACAATGTGAAAGAGTTCCTTTTTTGCCTCTGCAGAATTTATATTTGTAGTCCTTAATGACTGCCTTTCTAACTGGAGTGGAAATTTCACTGTAACTTTGATTTGCATTTCCCAAACTGCTAAAGATACTGCATTTTTTTTTTTTTTTTTGGTATATTTGCTGGCCATTTGTATCTCTTCTTTTGAGAAGTGTCTGTTAAGTTCATTTGCCCATTTTTGGATTAGGTTGCTTGGTTTGGGGTGGTAAATTTTTTTCACTCTTTATAGTCTGGATATTAATCACAGAGTATATTAGCCCTCTATTGGAAGAATGACCAGTAAAGTGTTTCTCCTATTCTGTAGGTTCTCTCCTTACTCCCTCTGTTTGTTGTGCAAAAGATTTTTAATTTGATGCCGTTCCATTTAAGATATTTAGATGGGCCACCCCTGCCCCCTCCTCTCCCCTCTAAGAATGATCCAATCTATTATCTTTGCCACTGACCTTTTAGAATAAAATCGAGCTTGGGAATTTACGTTGGTCTCTTCTGCTGGAAAACCATTCCCTTTCAGTGAGTTGTGGATCCCTAAATGTTGAAATTGCAGGTGAGATGGGCCAAGGTGGCACCCAGCTCCTTCCTCCATCTCCTGCTGAGAGCGTGATTGCTTCCATAAAAAAAACCAAAAGAATGGTTGCTCCTTCCTGGATTCCCTGGGCTAATCTAACAGTACCTATCTCTCATGTCAGGACACCCACTGTTTGTTGCAAAGACCTTCATTGCTTTGTTGTTTTAGGTCAATCACATTAGTAAGGTTAATAAGTTCCAAGCTGGAGGTTCTGCAATGCTGAATCTACACTGATCATAACTCAACATGCTCAAAGCTCAAACGGAGGGCATACGCTGCATATGCCCCTCGCTCTAAAGGTTGCAATAACAATTCTTATGATGACGGCGGTAATAGTCCTTTACATTAATGTTGTTCTTTGTAAGGTTTCAATGTTTCAAATGCACTATCTCATTCATACTCACTCTCCCTTCCCTGTAAGCCTATGCTTCATTTCAGGAGAGATGTAGCCAATAAACAGTAAGAAATTACAGGTTCAGAGCCCCAGTGACGCTTAATTCCTGAGTCTGTGTTTGGTAACATTAAAATTTAGTCCAAAGGTAAATCACGTAGGTGGAGCAGACACTTAGAAACCATGGATTACACAAGTGGCTTCCGTCAGCTGGATGCTAATTCGGTCAGATGCTGTAGGATTGCCAAGGGCTCCCCTTGTTGTTCAATGCCAAATGTATATTATAGCATTTGTATGCTTCCACATCCAAAGAGCATACTCAGTGGTGGTCTGATTTAGTCACTTCTTTTGGAATGACTAAGGATTCTTCATGAATTTGTCTCGGTCCAAAAGGGCTCTGCATTCTGGGAAGGCAGCAGGTTCATGTGCAAGTCAGCCGAGCTGAGAACATTCAAGGGCATCTTCCCGGACAGCCTCAAACCCTCGGGATGGGCTTTCTGCAAGTGTTGGTAACTGCTGGTGGTTTCAGATTTGTGGTTGAAGATCTTGAGAGTAATTAATCCGAACACATAAGTGCTTGCGTGCACACACACACACACACACACATACACATGCACACACACACGGAGTCACACCTGTAACATCTTTTCTTTTTCATCAGACTTTCCTAATGCTTTCCTTCATTCTCAAAACTTCAGATGACCTCTCTCATTTATATTTTCTTTCCTTTCACCATAGCTCTTCCAGTCTGAGTACATCTAGGGGAGGGAGAAGTTCCTCAAAGTAGCCAAGGATAGTAAACTTCTAGACTCTGAGGCCCACACAGTTTGTGACAGCCAGCCACTCTGCTTCGTAGCCCAGAAGCAGCCAAGACAACTCATGAAGCAAAGAGCACAGCAGTGTCCCAACTCAACTGCACTGAGTGTGAAATTCGAATCAGAAGTCATTTTCATGTGCCAGAGATGTTATTCTTGTGTCCCTCCAACTCTTTACAGCCGCAAGTCATTAATCCAAAGTGTACACAGCTCTTCAAAACTCAGCACCTGAGCTTGACTTACGGACTCTATTTTCCCAACCCCTGTTAGGACCACACATTTGACTTCTTTTTTACAGGCGGAAAAATCAGTGAATTTGAAAAGTGCAAGGGCTGAAATTGAGATTCTAACTCTAAACATTTTCTTATCCACATTTTTTTTTTCAAATGGAAGTTCCAATTGTATGATCAGGACTCAGTGGAAATATTTGTTTTAAGTTGATATTTTTAATGGGTGTCTCTTGATGATCCAAAGGTGGTGTCTGATCTCCTTCATCATGGTATTACAAATAAGAAAGGAAATTCTCACTGTGCTATATCATCCCATGAAAATCCAAATGGTGCTTTAAAAACTTATCTCAAAAAAGTTCTTACAATATTCTTTTATATTAAACTACATTTACAAGTTCTGGGGTCACCTAGGAACTAAGTTTACAAGTTCTGGTTCCACCTAGGTAGGTGTATGCCATGTTGATAAAAGATAAACAAAGGTGATTTGAGAAAAGTATAGAACATTTCTGAGTGCTAGCTGTTTAGCTGACCCTGACCAAACTGTAGGCTTGAAATGAATGCCCCATCGCCTCTGCTGAGCTAGCCTGTGTTACTGTGAGATGCGCTCATAACCATCAAATGAGCTCCAGAAAATAGCATTTAGTGACTTTCCACCTGGAAAGCCGGAATTGCCACAGGTAATTGTCAGCACTGCCTATCTTCGTTTTTAATACAGTTTTACATAATGAGATAATTTAAGAGAACTTGTAGCTCAGAATTGATACTTTTCATTATCATCAGGACAAACTTTACAACCCAACTGAATCTCTCCATAATACTACTGACCAGTCCAAAATATATTGGCAAGGCTAACTATGGATGTTTTAACTAGGCCTACTTAATGGGAGACTCGTTGGCTCAGTTGGTTAGAGAGTACTTTCTGTGTTTGGTTTTGTCTTGTTCTTTTTGGTTTGGGAACATAGATGATCTGGGGGCGGGGGGCCCTGGGTGAATGTGGATTCTTCAATATTCCTCCTCAATTTTCTTTTCAAATGAAAACAAAAAAAGTGTATTTGAGAGCAAATAAGACTGAGGATTTCAGAGACATACTTTTGGTTTTCACTGACCACATCAGGAGAGTGGACCAGGCTTGTGGGGTCCCCACTGCCTGTGCCTGATCCTCAGGGTCCCTCAGAGCCCCTGCCTTACACCACTCACTCCCATACCTTCATATTCACCTCTGGATTTCTGCACCTGTTCTCAAATGGATGATTTTTGTCACGTTTAAATAGTATCTTTTGTTCATATGCACTCTTACCAAATGATGATTATTTTAAATGCACCTATTTTTTATTTTTATCATGAGAAACTTTAAGTATACACCAAAATAGAGATAACGGTATAAAGTACATCTGAATACCTGTCAAGGATGAACAACAGTGAAGAAATCAGGATCTGTTCCCACTGATTCTCATCACTGCTGCCTTAATTTTAAGCAAATCCTAGCATTGTATAATCTCACCCATAAATACTTCTCTACGTATCTCCGAGAGTGAAGGACGCTTACTAAATAAAAAACCCACAATACAATTATCACATCAAGATCTAATAGAAATTTCTTGATACCACAAAAGTACCCAATTAGTGTTGATGTTTTTCTGATAGTCACTTATGTATATTTGCGTTTGGTTTATTCTAATCTAACTCCAAACAGGACCCACATATTACATTTTGATATATCCCTTATTTCTCATTAAATCAAGAATTTCTCCTCCTCCCCCCTTGCAATTACTCTTTCTCCAACACCGGGTTGTTTGCACCTAGAGTTACCAATACTCTGGCTTCGCTGTTTGCTTTTCCACAATGTCAGTGAACACATCTCTGATCAGAGATTTGACTTGTTTTGGGGAAAGAGATAATTTTTTAAAAAATGTGTAGCTACTGTTGAACTCCCTCAGGAGACATCTAGATGGAGGATATCTTTTTAATATGTTAGTGACAGTTGGTGACCACTGCCCACATTCATTACTTTCATGGATTTGTTAAATGCTAACTTTTTATTTGTTTTGTCTTTTTTCATTTATTAGCGGGAAGTATTTACAGAGAGAGACATTACCAAGGATTAGGTTCCTTTGAAGTGCTCTTTCAATAGAAACAGGTTAAGAGCTTGATTTTCCCTTTATTTATCTATTTTTAGAATAATGCATTGTCTCCCTAATATCCTCCGAAGTAAACCAAAGAGTTTTAATTTCTTATTATGAATTCTTAGACTTCTAGCGTATTTCATTTGATTCCATTTGTTAGTCATATATTCAAGTTATTCCACCAATTGTCTCCTAATTTGGCTCCGAGGTACTTTTTAAGTATTATTTTTGCATACTTTGCTTCTTTTAAAATTTTGTTCTATTGAAATATAATTCATATACCTTACAGTTCATCCCAAGTATATAATTCAATAATCTTTAGTTTATTAACAGACTTCTGCAACCACCAGCACAAACTAATCTTGAAGCATTTCTGTCACCCCCCAAAAGAAGCTCTTGCCAATTATCAGTCTCTCTCTCTCTCCATTCTGATTCCTCGGACAGTCTTAGGCAAATATTAACTGACTCGATATCTCTAAAATTTGCTTATACAAGGGGCTTCATATAAATCATACCAGACCATCAGTAACCTTGTGGGACCAGCTCCTTTCACATAGCATAATGTTTTTAAAACCCACCCATGGTGAGCATGTACCAGCACTTTATTCTTTTCATTGTCAAATAATATTCCACTATGTGGAGATAGCACATTTTATTCAGCCATTCATCAATTGGTTGAGATTAAGGTTGTTTACACTCTTGTTGTTCTGAGCAACACTGCTATGAACATCATCATGTGTGCTCGCTTCACTTGGATATGTACTTAGGAAAAGAATTATCATTTTACACTCAGAGCAGCTGTGGAGGAGGGTTCCAGTTTCCCAGCATCCTTGCCAACACTTGTGATTGTCTGTTTTCTTCTCTGTGGTCATCCTAGAAGGTCTGAAGTGATATTTCATGGTGGGTTTGAAGATCACATTTCTTTGCTCTTATATTTCTGTCTGTGAATATTTACTCATAAACTCTCAGATATCTTTGCAAGTTAGAAATATGAGAACTTTCTCCTGCTTGTTATGCAACCAAACTTCTTGGTCTTTTTCAACTTACAAGAGAAATAAAATCATCCTTGTTTCAATCTGGGTTTTGATTACTTTGCAATCTGGGAAAATTTTCATACTTTCATATATATGTAGCTATTTAATAAGGCATTAACTGTAGCAATTCTTATAATTTAAAAGACACTTATATCAGGTAGTAAAGACACCATATTAAAAAGTTCAATTAGACCTGAGGTTTTATAGACAATGAATTAACGGCATCAAGGGCCCCACAAAGCTAATTAATTTGCTTAAGGTAGTTAAACAAGAATATGGCCAAGTCAGGACTACCTTTAAAATGATTAAAGATGCCAATGTGAGAGGGCAGTGTGGCCGTCCAGCAACTTGCCCAGAATGCCAATTGTGAGGATGAGGTCGTGGGTTTGCCTGGCATGGATAGGTTTGAAGCAGGAAATGGACAAGTGAGAAAGAGGGTGGATTCGATCTTATTTTCCTCATCTGCAAAATGAGAACGAGAACTATTTCACAGTGTGCATTAACTGGGTTGATGCTTTTGAAACATTTAAAATTCTGAAACCATCATAGTCTGTTTCCTGTTAGAGCTAAGGCTGGGGTTGGAGACCTGACTGCCTTCCTATGTGTGGTGATCTTGAGCAACTGCCTCCTCCCTCCTTCAAAGACACAGTGATGAACTTGATAAAGTACTTATGGAGCAATTATTCTTTTTTTTTTTTTTTTCAGTGCTGGGGATTAGAACCCAGGGCCTGTGTTTGAGAGGAAAGCACTCTACCAACTGAGCTACATCCCCAGCTCAGAGCAATTATTCTTAAACAGAAATTCCATGCACTTCATGTAAGACGATGAATGAGATATTAAAGGCGCGCACCCTCAGCGCTTGCACCCCAGTAGAAAAGGCACACAGGAACAACAGAACACAGAGAGCAAAGGGCTTTCCTACCACAGGGTGCATCCGAACACAGCCAAAGCAGGTCCCAGTGATGTAAGAGGATGGACTGGCTGGGCGGTCAAGGGCGATCACCACAGGGAGGCGCCCACACCACCAGGAGATTTGCATTGGGCCAGATGAGGGGACAGAGCCAGCAGAGCTGAATGTGGGTAAGGACCAGTCCATCCAGGGGTAGGAGCAGCTGAGGAGGGCATGTTTGCAGGAGTTTGGCTGTGAAGAAGGAAACCAGGGTGAGAAACAGGTTCCAGTTTACCTCGTTTTTTTTCTGGTTTTTCTTTTTCACATTTAAAAAATGTCCTCAGTTTTATTACTATATAATTGACAAAATTACTTATCTTTATGTTACACAGGAGATTTTCAAGGATGTATACCTTTCAACATGATTAAATCAGAGTCATTAACACAGACACCACATCAGAGATGTGCCATTTCTTTTCTTATTTGGGTGTAGTGAGAACATTTCAAATCTATTGTCTTAGCAATTTTCAAGTCAACAATACTTGAAATGCCTGAAGCATTTATTACTAACTATAGTCACTATGCTGCATGGAAGTTCCCCTGTTCATCCTGACCAACTGCAACTTTACTTTTCCCATCTTAACTTGTGGAAAACTACAGCTTCTTGGCAGTATTTTTAAATACAAAGTGAGATAACCTGAGTTAATGGAAGTAACACCCTTTGTGGTGATCGGGGTATAGTTATCATCATCTTCATATAGATATGAAGAAAGGCTAAGTAACGTGCAATATTTCACATTGACAGCAGGCACCAAAATACTATCTTTTTTTATTTCCAGTGCTGAGGATCAAACCCAAGTCCCAACACCTGCTAGGAAAACACTCAAGCCCTGAGCTGCAAAAACACCACCTTTTAGTTATGTAAATGGTGACTTTCTTAACCTGGAATCAACCTGAAGCTCTGTTACTTTCAAAATTAAGAAACAAAACACTCTCTCTCTGTTTGCATCTTCCCCTGATCTTGGCCAGTGCTAATAAATCACCATCAGGCCCGAAGCAGCACCAGCACACCTGTGTTTGGCAGAGCACAGGCTGCTAATGTGCTTTTTATTTTGTGAGCGCCACTTCTTAGCATGCTAGGGGGGATGCTAAATGACGGAAGTCTTCTCTGTGATCTGTCTTTCCAATCCTGTTCTGATTTAAAGGTTTAATTCCCGACCCTGTCATCATCTACTTTTTAAAGCTTCATGCTTAACCTGGCACGAAGTCAAGAAATGCTTCTGAAAAATGAATAGGTACCAGAGATAATAAAATTAGATGTCAGTGCATTAAACCTTTTTCTCCCCATGGCTGGTCATCACAAAATATCATAAAATCTGTCATAATAAAGGGCAATACCTTATAAATGAGCTGATGAGGCATAAAAGGATGAAGATGATTTATATTCAATCAGCCAACGGGACGGGCAAGTGGTTCCTTTGACAATACCCAAGTTTTTCTTGTTTATGGATAGTGAGCGTAACAGAATCAGGCTCGGGAGAAGCGCTAAACAAGAGTGAATTTGCTGTATAAGGAATGACTTCAATTGTCCCATGACCTGAAAAGAATTCATACTGTGTTGGAATTTTAAAAAGCCATCATCTGACATATCTGCTCATCTCCACACATTTCAAAACCTGCTTGGCATCATGGTATCCAGCCCTTCAAATTCTAGAATCAGTTTTGCAGTGCCCCATGGGGATGAGGACTTCCTGGTAGAGTTTAATTATGGCGGGTTTCCTAATGGAATAGTAGCTATTTATTGAGTTATGACCACATGGCAAGAATCTTAGGAAAGACCTTTATATTGTGGCAAAAAGAATAATGATCTCCCACTGTCTTTTGTTTTCCCTGAATTTACTAACTCAACTAGAGCAAGGCAGAGACACATAACTAGTTCTGACAAATGGCTGGGGTGGTGGGTGGAATTCAGATGTAGCTGTGAAAATAAGACTCACCAGTTGCCCCCTGTGCTACGGTGGGCAGGTGAGTTTTCTGCTAGGAGACCCTCCCTTCACCTGGATCCCTAAGTTCCATGGAGCAGAAGCCCTGCCAAGTGTACTGGGTATGAGGCAGAGTGACAAATAAATCACTGTGTCGGAAGCCACTGAGGTTTGGAAGCTAAATTGTTACTGAATTCTGGCCCGGGTTGTCTTGTCTAGTATAATAATATCAGAGCATTAAATTCCTCCAAACAGCCTTGAGGAACACCGTGCTGCTCTCTCTTTACAGAGGAGGGGAGTGATGCATGGTGAGTAACTTAGGGTCAAACAGCTATTAAGCAGAGCAGCTCAGCAGTGGTGGCTGAATCGGAAATTACAGAAGTTCAAGTCCTCACAAAGTGACAGAAGCAGGCAGGATATTTAGTTCTAGATTACCACGGTTCAAATCTGACTCCAGGCTGGAATGAAGTGCTGGCTGGAGAGCTTAGCCTCTCCATCCCTCCTATTTCTCAGCTAGAAAAGGGTCAGAGCACTCACCTAGCCAGGTTTGTTGTGGTCATTAGGGGAGACGATGTGTGTTAAATGCTTGGAATTGTAATTGCATAGAAAGTTTATTAATTACTGCTTGCTGACCTATACATCAAAGACCCCGAAGCAAATCAATTGACAAAGAAGAACCTTCTAATATAATGGGGTCACAAACCTCTCTTATTTTACAAAGTAGTTTACTGATCTGTCCAAGGTCATGAAACTGCAGACAGCCTGGTCTCCATTCTTTTAGTCCAGTGGGCCTCCCACCTCGCGTTGATTCCAACTCTTAAGGAGGCCGACACAGGGGAAGAGGACAGGGATGGACATTAGTCATCACTTTCAAACTGATCTGCGTCGGCCTGATTTCTTTCCTCTCCCAGAAGTGCTGAGGACTGCCTTGCTCGTCATCCTCAGTAATTCAGCTCCTGTGTAATGCAGCAGGTCAGTGGCAAGCTGCACTCACCAAAGGGAAAGGTAATGGCTGCTGGGTTGGTGACAATGCCCTCTCCTCCATTATCCTCAGTGTGAAATGTGTGACATCCAGGCAACTGTGCAGGTCACATTGAGATGGTCACACTGGGAGCTCAGCATTACCGATAAGCAACCTGGCCTTCCTTAAAAAGGAAAAGGGAAGAGCAGGAGGGGAGGGAAGGGAAGGGAAGGGAAGGGAAGGGAAGGGAAGGAAAGGGAAGGGGAAGACAAAAGGAAGAAGATAAAGAAACCAAACAAGGAACGACAGAAGACAGAATAATACAAATTCCACTAAGGCTCCTCAGCAGTGACACTGGGCCTTCTGTCTGATGTTGGAGACACATCCCTCTCTGAAGCTGCTGAGCTGCTGCTGTGGGCATCTGAGCACTTGGAAGACACATGAAACTTAGCAACACCTGTCCTTATACAACTGCTACAAATTAGACAAAAATTTCCCTGCAAATACTGTGATGCTTGGGAATTTGTTTGCTTTTATTTATTTATTTCATGCATTGTTTTGTTTTCCTGATGTAATTTGTTCCAACAGATTGTGAAATATTTACTTAGTAATGTGGTGCTTTTACCTCTCGCCCCCCAAAAAATTACCACCTGTTTTATCACTTTGACAGCCTGTTTCTTCCTCTCCAGGACACACTCCCTTAGAGTCTCATAAACACAGAGACAGCATTTGATACCCAAATGAGGGAAGTTCTGAGCTGAACCGGGACCTCCTTTGCCTCTTCTTCCAGCTGCTTTCCCAGATGCCCATAACATGAGTGAAGCTGACATCGCTGGGGAAAACGTGATTCCAACACCAGTTCCAGCACTATGGCAACGGCTCCCCAGGAAGGTCTGGTCTGAGGTCTGTTGTGTTAAACATTTGAAAAATGATGGAAAAGTTCTCCATGTATCTGCACATGACCACAACCTCAGAACATGGTCTCGTGACTGTTAATCAGTTAATTTAACTTTTTTTCTCTTCTCCCATTTTCTCTTCTCCCAAGTTGCTGACTCAGTGTAATGTAAAGAATTCCTTGATTTAAATAGGCTGATCAATGCATTTACCAAGGGTTCACAGAACCCCTATTAATGCCAGGCCTTGAGCTGGTTTCTGCAGACACCAAAGAGAAGCCTGCTGAGACGGCATGGAACTTCATTCTAGAGAGGGAGAAGAGAGACTCGAAAGGAATCACCAAGAAAGATTAAAACATGGCGAATACGGTGGAAATTATACAGAGTAATAACAAGTGACAAGGGCGTTGGACAAGGGCTCAGGAAATCTCTGTAAGGAGGAATGTTTGAGTGAAAATAGGAGAAAGGCCAAGTGAAGGGCTTGCCATCTCACATCCAGGATGTGCGAGACCCCGGAGGTGGGAATGTGGGATAGAATGAATGGCTGCCAATGATGTGGGGTTCCTACAAAGGAAGTACGTGGATGGAAAAGAAAACACCCCCCACACACTGTGACTCTCTGACATAAATCTTACAAACTGCTCCAAGCCCATCTCGGTATCATTAGTTCAAAAATAACATGACCAGGTACAACATGACATTATGGTATACATTTCCCAAGGTGACCCCAGTCCTCATACTGTGGACTACTGCCTAGTGCAACGTGGGGACTTCAGTAAAGATGCTGAAGTGGAAAGCCAACCAGATGTCTGACTGCAGAGCATTGGGAGAGACAGGAGTCTGCAGCCCGCAGGGTATCAGGTAAATCAGCAGACCCACAGAGAGCCAGAGTGCCTTTGCCCAGGTGAAGACAGGAAGCCTCCGCAGACGGTATCACCGTCAGGCTCCTTGGGAGTGCACGGCAGTCACTTCTGGCTCCTAGTGACTGGCAAACTTTCATATGAGGTCATATACTCAGTTTTGAGAATTTGGGAAACATATCAAATCTTTTGTAAATGAAATAAATCCATTACACTACCTTTTGAAATTCCTAGTTGCAATATAAGAGAATTTGGTAACCTCAAAACTGATGACTTACTTTGTTCCAGTCTTGACTTACTTCTTGGTAGCCACTCATAACTCCTGATTTATGCCAGGTTGTTGATTTCAAAGGACAAAATTCCTTCAAGATGATGAGGCAGGAAGAAAATGAAAGCATATTATTAGGTAACTTACAGAATTTTTGAAAGTCCATGAGGAATAGGCTCGTAGCTGAACATCCAGGAAATCCTTCCAGAACAACACAGCATGCTACTACCCCTGCGGTGGCCCGAAAGCTGCCTCTCCTGCCCGCCAGGAACCCCACTGCCTCTGCAGTCTCCCAGCACAGCACAGTGAAGACCGCCTGCTCTCCCTCCTGGAAGTAATGTCCAAAGTCAAGTTCAGGTGGTTGGGAGTGATTGGCAGCGCCTACGTCACGAATGCACACCCTGGCAACAGGAAAGCATCTACAGTCTACATTGACAGGCAAGACTCACACAACGGGAAAGTATCACAACACCAAATGTTCAAGAACCAGGATGTGCCTACAGCTCACCAGCAACCACCCTGCTGGGGAGACCCAGGGAATCTGCAAGCCCGAGAGCAAGATTCATGATGACCCCACCCATCAATGCTGCAGTCGCCGCTCTCACCTGGCCAACAGATGAGTGGTTGCTCTCCTGAGTCATGCGACTTTGCTGCTTCTTGACTTTCGTGCTCAGAATGACTTCGTTGGCCCCTTCTTCAACCAACATTTTTCCTCTAAACTTTCTGCCTCCATTGAGGTCATACCTCCTGGGAAGACCCCCCCTCCTTTCAGAAGGGTGTGGTGTTCTTCCTTTCTTTTTTACCAAAATGCCATGAACATATTGCTGTCACCTCCCTTCTAGATTATTTTCTAATATTCTCTGTGTGTGGACTCCAAATGTAGACTGAAAAAGATTTTGAGAATAGAGGATGTAAATTTTTTTAAAATCTTAGCAATGTGTTTGACATTTGCAGCGCCTCCTTATACATGTTGCTGATGAACTGCTCATGACTTCAATACTGCTTCTAAGCATGGTATCACTATTTATTATTATTATTATTATTATTATTATTTGTACCTGTGATTGAACCCACTAAGCCACATCCCCAGTCCTTTTTATTTTTGTTTTGTTTTGTTTGGAGAAAGGGTCTGGCTAGGCTGCTTAGGACCTTACTTAGTTGCTGAGGCTGGTTTCAAGCTTGGGATCCTCCTGCCTCAGCCTCCTGAGTCACTGGGATTGTGGGTGTGCCACCACATCTGACTGAGTGTGGTTTGAAAACATCAGACTTAGAAGAAATGATGCTGGTCATGCAGTTCAAGTCCCTCCTGCAAGGTCACACAAATAGTACTGAGCTCCTGGAAGGTCCAGGTCAATAGCTACAAACTTCCTATTGGATATCAACATGCTATCTAATTGGGGTAGAGAATTGCAATGTTTTGTCTGATGTGAATAATAGCTCAACATGAAAGACTTTATTATCCTGCTTCACTGTCAAGAAACCAGGCAAGTAAATAACCTTCTCAATGAAGGATGTCTGAAGCCAAGGCTCAGAAAGTCTTATGTCCATTCTGGTGCATTTTCTTTCTCTTTGCTCTCTCCAAACACTCATATCAAAATAGCCTTCCTCTCTCCCTTATAAGGAGGGAACCCAGTAATAAAGAGAATGATAACATTTAAGGAGTGTGTACTAGGCTCAAACAACAAGCTACTAACCTTATACGCATGATCTCATTAAACTCTGTTAGGCATACCTTATTATCATCTTCACAGGAAGAGTGTGTAAGTCTTGGTGTAGAGAAAGGCTAAATAACTTGTATGATATTTCACATTTACACCAAAAATAATCCTTTGCATTTTTTTGTTGTTTGTTTGTTTGTTTTAAATGCTGAATATCAGACCTGGAGCCTCATGCCCACGAGGGAAGCACTGCACTGACTCAACTACAAAACACTACATTTTAGTAGCAGAAATTAGGCCTTTGTAAACGTGGAATTACCTGAAGCTACGCTACTTTAGAAGAATGTTTATTTTCTCCTTCATTGCTGATCCCTTGGCAATACCCTTTGATAATGTCAGCTCTACCTACTCCTAATAAAAATGCTGCCAGGCCATGAGGATGGTATTACGGGAGGATTGCAGGCCATTCTATCCAGTGTATTATAAAGCTGGATTCCTAGAATTTCATAGTGGATAAAATGCTACTGGACTGTCAGAAGCCACTTCCACTTGTGTCTGGGGTGATTAAAATGCGGAGGATGCTGAGGAAGTCCAATGGCCCGGCGAACTCCACAGGATCACTCCATCTGCAGGAGAAGGAGACAGCAAAGTGCTTAATTTGTGGAGAGCTGAACAGGAGGTCTGACACACCTACCACCCCCGTGGCAAAGGGAGCATCAATTTGTAACCAAGGTCACCTTCAAATATAGAACATCTTCCTGCAGAAAGCGTCACACACAGAGAGCAGCAAGGGTGCAGGACAGGGACGGAATTCTGCACAACCTCTAGGGCCTCCCTGCAAGTCCTTTTTGACAGAGTGTTCCTGAATCATGTGTGCATATAGAGAGGGTGTCTAGCCCACCATGGCTGCAGAGTAACTTGTGTGGACCTGGGGTGCCCCCTACCATGACTAGATGGACCGGTGACAGGGGAGGAAGGAGAGTGGAAGGTGAATCTGCCATGAGCTCTGTGGATAATACCATAATTGACAATTAACTACTTTTATTAAATCTCAGTGTGTGTCAGGGGCTTTTCATTCATGAATACTTTGAATATTCACAATTGCACATTGACATAGGACTTATTATCCTGTGTCAGCTTGCAAGTTAGCAATTAAAATAGACTTTAGTTAATTTAAGCCTAAAACACTTATTGGAATCTTACCTGTTAATGCAAAGAACTGAAGGAATAGTTGGATGAATAGGTCTCTGGAATGCTGGTTCATCAGTCAAGGGCATGTTGACCTTCTCTTCTGCATCTTTCTTGTGCCTGACATGACTCACCTCAACCTGTTTTCCTTCTCTGTGACTCTGTGTGGACAGTTCAAGACCCAGAGGTATGGGTCTCAGTGGCACAGCTTGGGATGAGGCCCATCTTGGGATAAGTATAGCAATTAATATCCTCACCAATACCTCTAATAGTACTGAGGGCTGATTATTGCTCGAAAGCAAATAAACCATTATTCTAGACCTGGGAATGTGAGGAAAATGGAAAATAAGACTTTTTTTTTTTTTTTTTGGTCTGTCTCCCCCAAATCCACATTGTGAAATCTAATCTCCAGTGCCATAGCATTAAGTGGTGGGGCCTTTGGGAGGTGATAGGTCATGAAGGCTATGCTCTAATGAATGGGACCAGTACCCCTATAAAAGAGACTTGAGAGTGCTTTTCGCCCTCCATCACATAAGGATGCAGTGAGAAGGCACCCCCTTGAAGAAGAGCAGAAGCCTCCTGGATGTGAAGTCTGCCGGAGCCTCCATTTTGGACTTCCCAGCCTTGATATCTATGAACAAAGTATCTTTTGTTTATAAATTGCCCAGTCTGAGGTATTTTGTTACAGCAGCCCAAGTGGACTAAGACACGCTCACTATGCAAAGTAAGACATGTCTCTGGGGAAGAAACTGAGAGACACTGCTCCATTGGGCCCTTGGTACACAGGCCGCAGGCAGCAGGGGCGGAACTCAAACTTACCTCTATATGAGTCCAAAACTAATTGTCCTTAATCTGCAGGTGAACAGCCTCACCCATGATCCTGGATACAGGCACATTACTCCTTTATGGCAGCTTTTATCTTTGAAGGATAACCAAAAGCCAGGGCATGGGTTCCTTTTCTTTAAAGCTGCTCAGGAGCATGCTGGGGTTCTAGTCAACAGAGTGTGGTAGAAAGGTAGTTATATAACTCTGAGTTTGGGTCAAGAAGAACCCAGGATCATGGGGAAGCCACATTTGGAGGTTCAGTGGAGTGCAGTATAGACTTCCAGAGGCAAAGGTGGTGAACCCCCATATGATTCCTCCCTTCAGCCTTTGGGTAGCTGGTGCCAGTGGAATGGAGATAGGAGTCATGCTCGGTGAGTCCAGCCCAAACCACAGATTATTCAGCAAAATAAATGCCATCATGATAAGCCATGAAGTTTTAGGTACTATGTTACTGATCCACAGCACCTGGAACAGGTTTGGAACCTCCAAGTGGGGTGTTTCGATAACCAGTGAAAACACATGGACATGCCTTCTGAATGGAGCAGCGGAAGGAAATGGAAGTGTCTGGAGGGATTGTTCCCAAACTCCAGACAACCTTTAAGTGGGGCTTGGGAGAAAGTGAGACATCAAATAAAATGAAGAGAATATGATTGGACACTGGAGAAGAGGGGCTGCTTATTAGTGGCAGATAGTTCTGCATTGCTCGCACTACTGTGGAAAATGGAAAATGTACCTAATGAGCCAATGGTCCAGCCAAGGAGGCTTAAAGGCAGACTGAAGCCTCTGGCTGCTTCACCTCGCTGACAGTAAGATGTGAGGTGGCAGAGGTAAGCTAAAGAAAAGGCTGTGAAATATAAAGACACTGGGAACCTCTAAGCTCACAAATAATGACACTTTCTCCTGCCCTGCCTCCTTAGATAGAAAAGGATGCCAAACTTAAGAAAGGACCTATGGGCAAGTTTGAACCCAAGACACTGTCAGCAAAATGAGGTCTAAAGATGAAACTAAAGCCACAACCACAGAACCCTTTCTATGACCTCAGAAGGATTTAAGATGGTGCCTATAGAAGACATGATTTGCTTGTCCTCTCCACTAACAGTAGGGCTCCTAATGATCAGATAGGTGTGTACCCACAGTGGGCTTAGAAGAACCTCGAACTAGAGAATGACTGGCCTTGATGGGATTTGTTGGGGAGGCTTTCTGCTGATGAAATGTCCCTAATGCAACTCCAAATAGGAGGAAAGATTTTTAAAGAGAATGTCCTAGCAAAAACTCTATCAGGTAGGACAGAGACAAAGCAAATGAATGGATGACCTGAGCCCCCAACTATTGTAGGTAGGAAACAATATCAGAAAACTATTAATCTATAAGGGCCAGATATGTCCTATCAAAAGGGTCACCAATGCAATATCAAGACGCTAAAAGGAGGAGTCAAGAGGCATGGAAAATTATTTCTATGCTATAGAATGGTATATCCATCAAAGAACTAGCAACATGTCCAAGCTAGCTTTCAAAAGTCCCATAGGCTGCTCCTGTGCCCCTCCCGACACCCTGTCTTTGTGACTGTGACGATCCAGAGCTGTTATCCGTGCACAACCCACCACTCGGCATTAGGCGTATAGGCAGGTGGGTGGTGAATTCTCTTTGGTTCACATGGTTGGAGAACTAGAGGAACTGCACTCAAAGAGATGTGAGAAGTCATCCCTGATACCTGAACCCATTTATGGAGCAGTATCTTGGACTTGAGCCATAAGGGAAGGTCTTGGAAGTCCTGAGGGAGATGGTAAGGGAAGGATCTTGGAAGTCCTGGGGGGGATGGTAAGTGCATTTTGCGTGGGGGAGGGATGACAACTGCTATGCCAGAAGGAGGAATGTGGCAGGTTGATGGCTGTGTCCCATGCCATGTGGTCTTCCTCCATTTTGATTGATAGTTTTCCCATTCAGAGATGGGGTCAAATTTTCCTCTTTTTCAACCTGGAAAAGATCTTGGGGTAGTGATGACCAATAGATTCTGCCTTTGTGTTTGGCCTCCTTCTCTCTCTCTCTCTCTCTCTCTCTCTCTCTCTCATACACTTCTTTGTAACTGAGTCAATTGAAGTTCCAAACAAGAGTCAGTGTCAACCCTTGGATGTGTGAATGACTGTGTCTTCTGCCAAGTCCGGCTAAAACATCCCCTCTTATGCTGAGGAGCAGACTCCCTCTCAGTGCTAAGCCCCACTGAAATTTCAGTTTCATGAGAAAAATAAATGTCATTTATTATGTCACAAAACTAACATGGAAATTGTGCTCTTCTTAGTGCTACCTCAATTTAATCAAAGTGAACAATTGCCAGAACCTTAAAAGGAGCTATGACATGATTTGAGGGTTCCCAAGACATCGTCTTACCAATGCCCTAAAATTACTCCATTGCAGGCTCTAAGTTACCATAGTCTTAGGTAGACTCGTTTTTTCCTCCCTTCCCTATATACCTTGAAGCAATGATCACCTGGCATCTTCCTCAGTATTTACATTTCTGTTTATTAGCACTCAGATAAACTCCTCAAGGATAACAAGTTAATTTCTCATTTGATGCCACCGAGCACAGGCCAAGAGTATATTAACTGCACAAGCAGCTGAGTCACAGTGAAGTCCAGGTGTTCTAGAGTGGCGATCTCTTACCCAAAGCAGAGGATCTAAGGACCAAAGAGCTGAGGAGAATATGTAAGGGCCATGCAAATAACAGTTTTGCACCCTGGCAGCTATGTGATCTCAGGAAAGTAACTCAGGTCTTTTAAGCCTCAACTTACTGGTCTGCTAAGTGGGGTTATCATAACTATATATAGTTCACAAACTGAGAATGATATGAAATAGGCATTTACAAATCTGTGTGAATATTGAGCCCTGCCAAAAAAAGAAAATAGTATCAGCAGTGTATCAATGAAAGCATGGATTTCTGAGTTCCACAAATTTTGGAGATTTAATAACAGGGTTATTGAGAAAATAAAATGACCCAGATGTATAAATCTGCCTAGCACAATACCTGATACATAGTAAGACTGCCCTAAGTATTAATTGTTAACAGCGTGATTTTTACATATGGCAAATACAAAGAATTATTTATCCAGCTTTTTCTTGCCTTCTCTCCATAATGGAGCCCTAATTTTTGTGGAGACAATGTGCCCAAATAAAGAAATATTTTGCAGCCTCCCTTTTTGTTTACGGCGACTGTGTAAATTTAGTTCTTCCTGGTACAGGAGCCTCTGGGGATCTTTTAGAAAAGTAAGATAGCCTCACATTTTGTTTGTGAAGGTCATCCATCCACCCCAAGTGTGCACTATCAGTCTCACTTGCAAGCAACCGAGGGTGGCCATGAAATGCAATTCCGTCAATTAGAACACATCACACCTCTCCCGGGTATTTAATAAAAACTTGGCTCTCCTGATACGGGTACCCTTTCTTCCTTACAGCATTCAGCTAATTTCTGCTCAAAGGAAGTCTGCTCTGGTTTGCTCATGAACTGTCCTCAAAAAGCTCCTAGGCTAACGCAGGAATATACTGGGGTGGCCTAATTGGTTTATGAGAGCTATAACCTGATCTGGGAATTAATCCACTGATGGATTAATAATTTGAATGAACTAACCAGGTAGTAACTGTAGGCAGGTGGGGCAAGACTGAAGGAGGTGGGACACCTGGGGTGCGCCCTTGGGACTTACGTGTCTGACCCTGGCTCCTCGAACTCTCTCTCTGGTTCCCCGTGAGCTGATCACTTTCCTCTGCCATGTCCCTCTGCCTTATCTCTGCAAAGTGATGAAGTTGGCTGACCATGAACTGAGACCTCTGAACCCCTGAGCCCAAATCAACTTTTCCTCCTCTAAGTTGTTCTTACAGGTATTTTGGTCACAGTGATGAAAACCTGGCTAACACAGTTCTTTACTTAGTTTACTCAGGCAATAGTCCCTGAGAATAAAACCAACATGCAAAGAGATTATTAGGAGTTCTCGCAGGATCAAGCCTTGTGGAGTAGAAGGAGAAAGAATCAAGATTGAGCAGGGGAGGAAGGGAAGGTATGATATGATGTAAGCAGAGCAACTGGACCCTGCTCTAGGGATCTTTGAAGACAGGACATCACAGAACTTTGCAGAGAGCACAAGTGAACTGAACCCCATGGGAAGCAGTTACTGGATCATGGCCACTTTGGAAAGTGGGACTTCAAGCTGAGGCAATTCCTGTGGGGCTGACCACCCAGAGTGTTAGCCCTGCTGCCCTCCAGGAGCTCCACTCCTGAAGGGGGAGCTCAGCGGTGCCTCACAACAGCCACAGCAACCAAAGCCAGAGGTTGGAGTCAGTGGCCATCTCGAGAGGCTGAAAAGAGAAGGAATGAAAGTCATCCGCAAAGCACGTCTGAGCAAGGACAGAGGGATCCTGAGACACTGCTAATGTTGTGGCACCGTCTCATCAACCCTGAACATCTTTCATGAGGCTCATTATGCCATAAGCATAGCTTACTATTCTATTAACCCCTTGTATATATAACACTGATTCTGGTGCTACCAGTTTTACTTCTATAATATTCTAAACAAATTTAGAATAACTTATTTTCCAAGATGCATCCTCTATCTTTCCCACTGCAGGCAGTCATTTGTCAGGATACTAGCACTCTATGAGCCATATGTTTTTACTCCTCTAAGATGTCCTCAAGGATCTCTTCCATGATGAGTGCTTCCTAGCACTCAGAAATACCACATCCTTTCCCATGTTGTGTATTTCCTTCTGCACTGTTTTTCTGTGCTCCATCTCATATTGTCTGAGCATTCCATGGGTATCAGCTGGGTCTTCCTCTGATCCCTCCACTGTAAGTCATTTGAGAACAGGCTTGGAATCGCAGATTACATTCAAATCCCCCTCCCTTTAGACATACAGCATTGCAATATCAGGTATGTGAAAGTGATCGATCAATATTTGTTGGATTAGAGCTCTAAAAACAATTTTAAATGTATAGCAGATCTCCAATAATATGATAAACTAATAAGGCACTTTGTCTCTTAAGAGAAACTGAGAGGACGATAAAATAAGATGACTTAATTCCCTTGCAGTGAACTTTTATTTAATAAAAACAGTTGTCTTTGAGTTCATTGCTCTTCTCTCCTGAATCATACACCTCTCAGTCTGAATATTGTTCCTTGTTTTAAAATGCCCTTTGAGAGCAAGAGGGAATCAGAAGCAATGACCGGATGTGCTCACAAATGACAAGCACAAAATTCTTATCAGGAGTCAATAATGCACCGCAGCCAGTGGGGTGGGAGAACATTCTCTTCGTACATATGCATAGAGGCTCCGTGAGGGTCCAAGGACAATGACGAGGTCTGTGAAGACCTTCAGACAGAGCCGAGTTCTGCCCTTCTCAGCTGCTCCTTCCAAGTACACCCGGGGACTCACTGGGCTCCTCTGAGTGCCCGGGGGGTCTCACTGCGGAAGGCACACACCTCAGTACAGGGGCAGCCCAGTGCCAGGTCCCCCGGCTTTTGGTTAGAACATGGTCAACTGCAGTGAACCCCTGCTCTTGTCAATCACCCACTTGCCAATCTCATTGCTAATTTTAAGGTAGGAAACATGGTCAGCAGCAACATGCCCATGCTAAGGATTCCCGGAGAGGTATAATTACAGAAAAACACAGGGAAAAGGGGCAATCAAGACAAATCCAAAATGCAAGTTGGTTTTTAAGAGCAAAATATGTCAGATATAGAAATTAAGGAGAACTGTAGATTTTTAAAATGTCATAGTTAAAAATATTTAATCTTCCTCCTCATTGAGAGTGAAAATTGGAATATTTAGCAAGTGGTTCCTAGCTTAGGGTTAAGGAAGTCTTTCCTGAGAAATTTAGGTCCTAATTAAGAGAAATTGTTGGTGATGGATCTTGGGGGGAAAGAATAAATCAGCAAGGATATCACCTTTCTAGATTCTGGATTCAGGAGCTCAGTACAAAAACTCTGAACTCCTTGTGAGACATATAGGTATCATCAGTAGAATGACTTCCAAATCAAGCAGATGAAGAGGTCAAATTTCCATGAAGAATATGGTTTGCTGCAGTTGATCATGTCCTAATCAAAAACTTTGTTCTATTTGCACAATGTATTTAAAGTGCTAAAAGAAAATACCGACCAGCAAGTGACTACGAGAAAAACACTCTTATGATCTAAAGATACAATCTGTTACTTCTACCTCCTATGCACTCATTACTGAAACCCAGTCCTCCCAAGAAGAATAAGAATATACCCAACGAATGACTTGTATCCAGAATATAAACTCTTAATTCAAAAGCAAGGAAACAATACAATTAGAAAATGGGCATAAGGTCTGAAAGACACATAACCAGAGAGAATACCTACATGGTAAATGAGCACAGGAAGCTGTGTCTTACATCCTTAGCCATTAGGAACACTAAATTAAAGCCACAATGAACTATGGTCACATACCTACTAGAAAGGAGAAAAGTTAAAAATAATAATAAAATAGAGTGATGCCTAGTGAGGATGAGGAAACTTCTAACTTGCTCTCAAATCAATGTCCCTCTCCTTCGTCCTCTCCATTCTTCTGATAGTCAGCCTGGTGATCCATTTGGTTTCAGATATTCTGTTTATTGGTTTTAGAATTTCCATGTGGTAGTTTGTAAATTGCCCTTATTTTTCTGCTTCTATTTTGTGTCTTATTATAAGCATATTTTACTTTCTTTTGTTAAGTCATATTATAATAGCTTTAATTACCCTAAAACCATCTGGGTCATCTCAACTAAATGTCTTTACTTTTATTTTCCTGGTTCTCTGTATGTCCAGTAATTTGGAATTGTATCTGCACATTGGGGGAGCCCAGATTTCACGATTTTTCTTGAAAGAATATCAATGTTTTGTTTGAGCTGAGAGTTAGCTGGGTAGGACTCACTTTGCAAACTGTCTCTGAAGAAACAGCCTAAAATTCAGGTAATTTCTTTTGTTTTTAGGCTCCTGCATGTGTGTTTCTAGAAGCAGCCAGAATTCCTACAGAGAATTTGGGGTCTGTCTTCATTGGCTGGAGTATTCCTTTCCTGAAGCTTCTGTAACAAAGCACCACACAAGACTGCCTTAAACAACAGAAGGGTATCATCTCACTGTTCAGGAGACCCAATTCCAAGATCAAGGGCTTGCCAGGGGGTTTCCTTCTTAGGTCTGGGAGGGAGAATTCGTTCCATGCCTCTCTTCTAATTTGTTATGCTCCTCTGGAAACACTGGTGTCTGCCGGCCTGTCAACACATCACTCTAGTCTCTGCCTTCACCTTCACATGAACTTCTCCTCTCTTCACATCATCTTCCCACTAGGTCCGAATTTCCCTCTTTTTATACTGACACCAGCCATATTGAAATAGGGTGCATTCATTCTCAATCTAACTTCATTGACGCCACAGAGACCTTATTTCTAGGTCAGGGCATGTTCTGAGGTTCTGAAGGTTATGACTTCAAGGCACATGTTTTGATGGACATAATTGAACCTGTAGCAGGTAGAGAAAGAGCAAAGAGCCATGAGGACCATATCTTGAAGGACCAAATTGGAAAACACAGCCCAAGGCAGAGCTGTGGAAAGCCTTTCCGGTTGCTCTTTCCTTTCTCTGGGATGCAGTGCAGGAGAACTGCAGTATCCAAGAGAGAGAAAACAGCAGAAGAATACATCATGCCCATCCCTTCTTCTGGATCACTATGCCTTTCTCTTTGGCAGGAAGAGGAGGAAGAGGTATGATAATAAAATGTTTTGGAGTGTTCTGGTTGATGTGCCCATAGTGAACTTTTTTATTTATATATATTATATATATTTTATATTTATATATATATTTTATGTATGCTTCAGTTTTTATATTAAAATAGTCTACCTTTAGTTTAGGAATCTGCTTTGACCATAAAGAATCAAATTCCTTGATGCAATAATTCATTCTGACCTTAATTTTAATTTTGATTTTGCACTCGGCTTACAATTAGCCTCATGTCTTTAAATGCTTACCAAAATGTATTTAGGACAATATTGCCAGGATTTTTGTTTCCACTCAGTAGCAAGTAATTAACTTTCCAAGTTAATTTCCCCTTTGTTTTAATCCTGAATATAGAGGGACAAAAGGAAATGTAATTCCCTCTGATACTTAAAACAAATTTACTTAGCTGGGTCCTGACAAAGGCTTCATTAAGATCTGTGATTTAAAGATACCTCAAGCCTCTTGACAAGTGTTAGCTGGATTTACAGCATCCTGTCAGATGATACCAAAATCTAAGTTGCCTAATTATCATTTCAGAGGAAATTCTGAGATACTCAGATACAATTGGCAATTTATAACCTTGAGAGTCATCGATGATTAACATTTTCGGAGGTAACTCCCTGCATAGAGTGCTGTTGCTTTGAGATTTATAAGACAGAAAGACAATATTTCCAAATGTCTGGTCTGCAAAGGTTTCTCTTTGGCATTATAAACCCTAGAGTCAGAGGTGCAGCTAGTCCACGTGAACAAATAAGAGAAACTTGGGATAAACTCAGAAACTGCAATGTAGCATTCTTGAACAATTATGTCCTGGATTTCCCTGATTCCAGGGAATTTTGATCCTTTTTCTTTATAATGGATAGATTCAGCAGTAAGAGTATAAATATACTCCCTTTTGGACTCTATCTGCACAAAAACACAAAGGAAGTCAAAAGTGTTTGGCTGGAAATGCATTTTACATAACAATATATACTAATGAGAAATCTTTCATGTGATGCACACAAGGGGTAACTATTTTTGCTGGATGAATTGACTAAAGGCTTCTATTGTTTGGGTGCTGCATAATCAACACTATAGTTAGGAACTCTTCAAAGGGTCCAAACTGCAATATTCTTACTGCAATTTAGCCCTCTCACCCACCACTGCTGAAAATGGAAAAACAGATGTACTTTTTTATATATCACATACTTAAATCAATATAACTTTTTGGAGAATATAGTTGAAGATTCAATTTAAAATAGCAAGAAACTGTAGAAATTTCCTAGGAATAACTGTAACTGGTAATTACCAGATTGATCTGAAGAAATCATCAAGCTTTACTGCAGGTCATAAAAGAAAACTTGAAGAAATGGAGAAATAAATCATAGTCCTGAATATAAAGACTAAATGTTGCGAAAAATGATGATTCTTTCCAAATCAGTGTGTGAACTTAATGTGATCCAATTAAAAACAGAGTGGAATATTCATTTACCTTGAGAAAGTAATCATAAGTTTATTAGAGTGAATGAGCAAGAATATTCAAGAAAATTGTATAAACCAAGAGTACTAACATCTTTATAATGAGAGAAAATATAAAGTGTATTAATGAAAATAGAGTGGTATAAGTAAATATTAACAGATCACAGAAACTGAGGCTCAGAAACATACAGAAGAATTTAATAACGAATTTAGCACCACATATTAATTGGAAATAAGTGCTTATTTGATATATTGCTGAGAAGTTAAACACATTTTGGAAAACAAAATTTCATGCTAATTCTTAGTCAAAAAAAGATAAGATAGATACTTGATATACAGATATATTAAATTGCAAAAACAAGTATCAATGTTTTAGAAACTATACCTACCTTAGTCTGATTTTCATAAAAGCAAAAAAAAAAAAAAAAAAAGAATCACCAGGTGAAAATCAGTGTTATTTCTTGTACCCTGAATTAAAATATTTTCTAATCCAACATATCATGTAAAATTTGGAAGATAATGAGCAGCTTTCTCACTTCTGATAGTCTCTGAGCAACAGCCTTTCTCTCAGACTCTCCCAATTTCCCCTTAGAAAACCTTAGAAGCCATAGAAAATGAGAACACACAAGCCCAGACTGACAGCTGGTGCACCACCAGAATCCTTCAGGGTTTTAATACTGACTTTTTAAACTTGTGGAGTTGAAATGAGAGCAATCCCATTGGCCAACCTGAAACCAGGTTTGTTCTTTAAGAGCAGACTTCTGAGCCAGGATGATGGCTACACTGGACACCTGTACTGTCCGCCATCAACTCAGAAGTCCAAAGTGGACAGCCAAGCAAGACCCCAGGCACTGGCCTTGTGCATCCACGCCTGGCTCTGATGATGTCATCTTCCAGAGAACCACTGGGGATTCAAGAGCTGCAACCAGCCATGACCTTGCACCCTAGGAAACTGCAGCCAACTCCTGAAGGCTGTGTAAGGAGGTATTCATTATCTGTGATAATTGTTATGGAAGTCATCCTTCCAAATGAATACAGGAGTAATAGAAACCAAGTTCTCAGGATATGAAAAAAGAATAATTTGATAAGAACTTTATTTTGTGTAATATTATTAAAACATATTAAGATATTGCACAATAATTATTGTAATTGAAAGAGTAGAATGATTTATTTCACCATTTAATTTTCAAACAACATTAGGTGATTATTATAGCTTTAGTTTTTCATTTGACATTCGTAGGAAGATCTTAGAGTAGGATCTTTTTAAAATTAACTTTTTAATGTTGAGATAATTATCAGGTGACATGCAGTTGTGGAAATAGTAGATCCTGTGTAACCTTTAGCCTGGTTCCACCAAAGATGCTAAACTGTCACAGCCAGAATATTGGCTTTGTCGACATGCACTGGTGCAATTCACGTGCCCACAGCCGAACTTGTATTCGTTGGATATGTGCATGTATTCAGCTCTATACAATCTGAACTCTTGGGTGAAGGCCTGTGTTCACCACCATGGTCCAGACAGAGCAGTCCAGTGTTGCTGGGTCCCCTCTTCTTAGACTTGGATCAGCTTACCTCCTGTCTGAACCCCCACCTCTTCTACTTAGTTTCATGAGCAACTGCTAAATAGTTTGCCTGAGTGACTGGACCACTCTACATCACCACCAGCAGTTTACGAGTGACCTGGTGTCTGTGCCTCTCTCACCAACATTTGTATGTGTGTATAAATATAAATATATGATATATATTCATAAATTCACATAACATAAATAAATATGAATATATATGTGTGTATATATATGTAATTTTAGGCATTCGGATACATGTTGTAACATTGGGTACAGTGATTTTTCCCATTTTATTCTTTTCTTTTCAAGACTGCTTTTATTCTAGGACCTATAACTTCATGTACACATCTTAGAATAAGGCTGTTTATGTTGATAAAAAAAAAAAACTAGCTGGGAATTTATTAGTAATGGTATTAAACCCATATATAGCACAAATGGAAGGGGAGCGGTCCCTTCATTTTTCTATTCCGTGAGCAGGGGGCTCTTATTTTTGCTAATATAGTCATTTGTTCATTAATTTTCTCAAGTTCCTGTCTCAGTCTTTTCATGTGTAAGCCCTTCTCTTTCCATTGTCTCTTGCCGATTAAAAATGTTTCTGTTTTAAATAACCGATCTGATGTGCCAGCCTCTAATTCGCTGTGTTCTTTTTTCCTATTTGTTCTATGACACTGTTCTTACTTTAGGAAATCCTGAATCACTTATATGACTTTCAAGTTCATTTTCCAAACAGCTTGATGCATATGTGTGCTATGGAGGGTCAGATGATTTTTCATAACTTACTGAAAATGAATAATCTTATAAAATATAATAATGCTGTTGGAAAATCAAATAATTATAGGAGTGTCTAAATGTCATACTCTTGTCTTCAGAGGTTGGTGGTGAGCAGGTCCTGACCAGTATGAGCGTGTGTAACTAGCTGATGACTTCCGTTTTACTATTGCAACTTCGGCACGCACTTGAGCGTTGAATTCTTGTATCTGAGGTACTTGTCATACAACTTCAAAGATCTTGAAGAGTCAATGGAATTTTGGAAAAACCGTATGGAGAGGCAGCCACGTGGATCTGGACGTGTCTCTGGAAGGTACGGACAGTCTCTCTGAAGCAGGCACACCCCCATGATTGAAGAGATTGGAGGATCTCTTGATTTGAAAGTTGCTTTTCTAGCCAGAGCTTGGATATCCTGATATTTGAAATTTCTAATGAGAAAAGAAGTGCAGAGGGCCTGCGCAGCAGAACTGGGTAAATACCGATGCTCCTCTGCCAATTTGTGGCTTGGAGGCTGCAGCAGGAAAGGCCCTGCCCAGGAGTTCTTGGAAACTCTTATGTAAACTTGCACTTGAGGTAGTGAATATGGCCAGGGGTCAACAACACCTCACCTGTTGGCCAGCGCTGAATTTTTTCATTTTCTATTGGCGAGTGAGGAGATGGAGACAAGAAAATAGGAAACATAAATATCACCCTGATCACTCCAGAGAGAAAGTCCTTCCATTAAAAGAAACAAAAGAAATTCGAGATTTTCAGAAATCCTTTAAGAATGAAAATGAGCCCTCTGCTGATAAAAAGCAATTTAGGACATGCTAGGCAAATTGCAACGGAAAGCCAAAAGAATTGCTTTCAAAGTTGAAACAGGTCAAATCTCAATGGAAATCAATGAACATGAATACAAAAACATGCTTTTTGCCTATGAAATTGTCAATATGTATTTTGGAGTAAAATAGAGTGTTTGCAATAGTACACATCACAGATGTTTTGATTGTCAGTAGTAAAAATTGAAAGGAATCTCAATGGTCAATTATCTAATCTATACAAACATCCTCGCGCATGATTGTACCTTTGGCCAGTAATATTAATTATGAACTAAGACAATAATCAATGAAGTACACAAATATTTGTGCACGGCAATGTCCACATTTAGCTTGTTTACATCATTGGTAAATTGGAAGCATAAATTTTCAGGTATATAAAACCTTAATGTAAATCTCAGCATAGTCATGTCAGGAAATATTACATGTTTATTAAATGCTATTTTTTAAATAATATTTTATTAACTGGTGTAACATATAATGCTTTTAGAGATGAAAATCAGGATAAAAACATTGGTCTGGCCTCACTTTCAAAACAAATTTATATATGAAGACACTTTACATACAGTGGCAATTTCAGTGCTGTATGCAATGGCGAAAATGTGAAAATAATCTCCATTTTCCATTAAAAGATTGTACTATAGCTGAGCTATGGAATGGAAATTATGTATCCACTTAAAGTCATGTTAAAATATAATGACTTGGCAAATTGTTTGCAATATGTTAAGTGGCACAAGGCATGGAATAAATTCTATGTGATAATTCCATTATTAATCTGGTATATGCAAAATACATATATATACATATACACATACTGATGCATATATCCCCATGTTCATGTTTGCACTTACTGCAAAATTAAGTGCATGAAAAAAATTGTAAGAAAAAAATGGATAACAATACTTTGCCCTGGGATAATTTCACATACCACTTTATTTTCTATTGTATTCTGTGTGTCTTCTAAATGTTTGACAATAAGCACATATCAGCTTAATTTCCAGGAGAACATACTATTTATGTTATATGTGCATGCTTATGGCTCGTACATGTGTTGTGTGTGAGTGTTTATAATTACCTTCTGCTGTTCTCATGCTGTCACCTACCTCTCTGTCTCACTCTCTTTCTATGCATACCTATTGGGCTCAGTAGCTGAACACACACACACACACACACACACACACACACACACTCTTTATGTGTGCTCTGCTGAGACCATATTCATGGTTACTTGTCTTCCTGGTTACAAAATTGGAGATATCTCTTTATGATTGTAAGTAAAATCTTTTCCTCGTGGGGGTTGCTTTTTGCATTTTTCATGTCCTTTGAAACGAAACCTCTTCATGTTCCAAGAATGCTTTAAAAATTTCAATTATATCTAAAACACAGTTTGGGGAGTACTACTGGGTAGTTAATGACAACATGTACACAGGCAGCACTGGGCTCTAATTAATTTATTCCATAACGTGACTTGAAACTGGTAGCTTATTTTAACTACATTACATGCACTTTGTGCTGATTTTTCTCTCTGTATTCACAATTTTAACCAGAAAACTTGGTTGGGAGACATTCGATTTTCATTAATTCAAGAACAAAAGTTGTGCAAGTTACTAAGAATGCAAAATAGCCCGGTTAGTGAGGGCACATATTCACAAAGTCCAAGGCAAAGGATAGAGGTGAACGAGGAAGAAGAGGTTTTCCAGGCTTAAGGGCAAAAGATTGAAATGCAAGGCCAGGGAGAAATCTCTCCTTCTTTTGTAAGGCAGGGATTGAGCATATTTTGGGTTCTAGAAAATGAAAGTAGGGTATCATTACCAAGCACCAATTAAAATAAGACATAATGGTCTTAAGTGGAGAAATAATGACCCCCTCAGCTCAGACACCAAGGTGCTGTTGACAGCATGAATTCCTGCTAACACCTCCTACTCCGTCTCCTTTACATTTGAAGTTACTTTAGATTGCATGAGACCTTTTTTAATGCTGCAGATTCCTAAATTTCCAACTTAAGGAACCAGTCTGAGTCTTCTTTCTTGAAGAATACACCAGACACTTAGGAATGGGAGTTGGAAGAGAGAGAGAAAAAGATGAATGAGTTCCAAGTTTTCTCAGTCTCCATATTCTTGGCATTTTGCTGGGGAACTTTCTGGACATCGTAGGTTATTTTTCAACATTCCTCCCTAGCTCTAACACTGTGTGCCAATAGCAGCTCTCTATTCTAGTAACCAGAAAGTCCTCACATGTTGTCAAGTGTCCCCGGGGGGTAAAATCACTCCCAGCTGAGAATCGGAGTTAGCCCCAGTCAGTCCCTAAACACTTTGAAATCTTACTTTCAGCCTCTGACCGTGCTGAGTGCAGAAAGCAAAATAAACACATTCAGTCTTGGCTTCAAGGAGCTTTATTTTCTATATACATGACCAGAGAATCAAAGATCAAGTGTGTGTAAGTATGGAGGGGTGTACTTCACCTAAAGAAAGGAGTTCTCCTGGGGAAAGAGGCAAATGATTTATGGAGACAAGGAAGGAGAACTTATATTTAGCTAGATTAGGAACTTTATAAAGCCATTTCAAGAAATGTGGAATGGTATGGTTTAAAGAAAGGGCAAGACATATCAAGGGAAAAGAGGGCTGCTTGCTGGAGTGGAACAGGGTACCTGGGAAGTTGAGGTAGATAGTTCCAGTATGCAGAAATTATAATAAAACACATAGTAAGTGCACAATAGGATAATGAATGAAAGACAAGCTTGCAGGCCTCACTGGATGTCTGGTTTTTTAAATGTGAATCATATGATGCATTAGTCCATTGTTTCTATAAGGAAATACCTGTGGCAGGCTCACTGTCTAAAAGGAGGTTCACTTAGCTCTCAGCTCTGAAGCTATCAGACCAAGAGCAGTTGGGCTTCCTGGTTTGGCCTCTGGTAAGGGCCTCATGGTAGGTGGTGTCAAGATGTCCGGGACAGTGTGGAAGGTTGAGATCATATCTCCATCAAGAAGCCAGGGAACAATTCGAAGATGGGCTAGCTCTAGACAGCTTGCTTCCATAAGGGCTCAAGGCTCCCCAAGAACTGCCTTAATGCTTCTGAGGGCAGTTTCCCCAATAATCTGAGGATCTCCCTCGAGCCCCCACCTCTTAAAGGCTCCACCACCTCCCACATTTCCACACCAAGTGTCCAACACGGGAAACCTGGTGGGACACACCCACACCATATCCAAACCCTAACATGTAACAGCCTGATTCAACTGGATGGTTTCAAAGCTCAGAGAATGAGGCAACTGTCTCACTTCACATCCCTGGCTTCTCTATACTAGGAAAAATTTCTAGACCTTTTAGTGTTCACAATGATCTTCATGACTGGGTAGACCATAGACAAATGAATTTTTATTTAACAGTTTACATTAAACTGACTATATTCTGTTGATCTAGGTTATAGGTAGAAGATAAAGATGAGAACAGAAACCCCAATTTGTGCTTGATGGCTAAGCTGACCAGCATAATGTCAAAGAAATTTGAAGATTTGATTCAAATAAGAAAGTATTTTAGAAGCAGGCTGTGCATCAGATGGTCTCAGGAGGGCTGTCTGTGATATACCCTGACCTCTGGGATTAGTTAGCCTGATAAGAACATTGAAGGCATAAATAAGTGTCGAAAACAAATTTTGGCTAACATTAGGTACTGGACACTGCTCAGTCTAGAGATGTGAAGATGAAGACTCACTACATGAGCCCTTACTACATGAGCTTGCAGGTCAGCAAGAAAGGCATACATCACTAGAATTTTTCCGAGAGCTGTGCATGGGGTCACCAGGGAAAACTATACCATTTTCCATTACTGCATTCATCTTTGAAAATCCCTATTGCCCATCCATACTTGTTATCTCTACTATTTCCAGAAACTTAAAACTTGAGAGTCATTACCTGGATGAATTTTATAGTTTCTCAGATATCAGAGGCACTATGTTCACCTTGAGACGTACACACAGGGCACCTCAAGTTGGTTGCTCTCACTTTAAGTCCAGAGAATAGATGGTCTTATGTTACTTACTTCACCCGCCCTGGGCCTCCTGGCTGGTCATCCACATTAGACATGGTCCATACCTGACCATTGGATGAAGCACAAAGGTCCAGATATCAAGTGTGATCACAGTATGCAAGGGACACACCATCCAGTTCTATCCTCTCAGTAGGCATGGACAGATGAGTGAGAATGAACAAGTGCTTTATTGTTGACGATCTGAGTAAGAGCTTCATCAGAAGAATGTTGAGGTTATCATATAATATAATAAAACAAAAAGACAATTAAAAAGATGTGACTTCCACATCATATCAGAAAACCTGACTTTCAGATCCATTGGAGGGCAAGCTGAGGTGAGAGAGACCAACATGGAAAGCAAGATCCACCACGGACCTACCTGCCCTCCATGGAGAAGACGAGAACAGGGCCTCACCATTCAAGGTAGGTGAGCTGATTGAAGGTGAGCAGAGCTGATGTCATGAAGGACAAACATCCTCTCCCAGCAGAAAAGCTGGAGAAACAGTCCCTGGAAATGTTGATCCAAATCAATGTTATTGATGACTCTTAATCTACTAAGTGGAACTGGGCAGGGTATTTTTTCAGGCACCAAGTTACCTCAAAGATGATTTATTTGATCGGTGATTTCACTAACTCGACACAAGAAGAAACCAAGGAACTCCTGAGTTATAGAAAGCGGGTCCAGAAGCAAGTGGTGGTAATAATAGCTTGAGAGGAAAGAAATACAGATAATTGGGTAGCTTTTAAATTTAAAGATTCATAATCTACGCAGCCAGTTTTGCTGAAGCCCCAAAGTTCTGCCAATAAGTATAATATTTAAAATTTCCCAGCATTTGAATTAGAAACAGAAGGCACCCCATATTGAATATCATCTTCAACACCCTGCTTGGCGAATTTGTTATTGAAAAGTTTAATGTTTCATTTGTAATAATTTGGAAGATTACTATACTTAAGTTTCAGTGAATTACTTAAAATAATTCTCACAACAAATACTTCATGTTGGACCTATGATTTAGAGATTTTTATATGAGTTATGTGATCACACTAAAATCATGTGATCCTGATGAATAGTTGATGTTTGATTACTTTATTATCTTCCATAAATGTGCATTAAGTTTTCTATCTGAGCCATTTATTTTAATTCTAAACAAGTCTTTTAAGAAAAATAACCTAAAATTTGATATTTTTGTATTTCTCTATGTAGAAATTTACAGGTGTTTACTCAGGATTTCATACTAAATCATTTAATCACCTATTTTAAATCATTTTATCAATCTTTCTTCACTTTTATCATACATTGGACAATTTTTAACATATATGCTTCATCATTGCTTTGTGATTTTATATATTGTAGCTTATTTCTTCTTTTTTGTTCTTCATATTGTTAGCCTATTTATTGTAATTGTTACTTGTATATTAACATAAATGTTTAAGGACATGCATTTTCCTAAAACTACATTTTTTTATTATATTCACTATCATAATGCATATTTTTATTATTTTCTCAAGAGTTGATTAATTCTAATACTGATTTATTCTTAAACCCAAAGATTATTGAGGATAGCTATTTATCCTTCCGTCTGGGAATTTCGTTTATGTATTTGTTTTTGACTTAGGTTATATTGCATGTGACCTGTAAAGGTGACCTATGCGTGCTTATTTCGTGGATGTACTGAAGTTTCCTTTGAATCCACAATATAAAAGTCTTTTTAAAATATTCCATGGATTCTTGCAATGGGCAAAGGAAGAAATTAAGTATTTTCACTAAAAGTCTTATGATTTTATTTATTTATTATTATTTTATTTTCCAAACTATTTTATTTTATTATTTTATTTTCCAAATTATTCATTATTCACCTTCCAGGTGGCTTAGGAAAGCCTCCCTCCCTCTGCTCATGCTCCATAATGACTTCTCCATCAGGTTCGACTTCAATCAGAAATCTGGATGTATTTTTGACTGTTGGCTCCATCCTCAGGGGTCTCATTTTTCCTTTCATCATGTTTTATCTTTTTTCTTTTAGCTTCTTTGGTTTATTTTCTCCTCCATTGGTTTGATGATTTGTAGCACCTAACCTGGAATTTCATGTGACGATGCCTGTTTTAGATTGAACCATCTTGAATTTCATCTTCACATGGTGCCCTATCCTTGCTAAATCTTAAGGAAACAGATTAGAATCTGTGTGTAATTTTCTCCTGCAATCCAACTCCAAAATTCAGCAGGGTTTGTTTGTTTGCTTTAGAAAGTTACATGCTAATTCTAAAGCTTATAGAGAAATGCAAAGGGTCAAATTTTTAAAAAATTGTCTTGAAATAGCGTAACAAAATTGGAGAATTTACAATTTGCAGATAAATTGATTTGCAGATTTACTTCCATATTTACAGATTGACCCGAACATGTGGGAGAGTTTAAGAACAGGACACAGAGCAATGGAATAGAGGACTCAGACCCAGACCATGCATGAGCCAGACAAAACGAGCCAAGTGGAGCATGGAAGGTTCTTCTCCAATAAATCAATGTGCAGAAACTGGACCTCCATCTGGAAAGCACCTCATCCTCCATACGGATGGGATTCCAGAAGTAGAGATGCCAATAGGAAAGGCGGGAGCCAGGTGCACAGAGCAGGCTGCAGTAATGCGCCCGATCTGCAGGGGCACAGCCTCCAAGCTCCCTGGATGCCTGAAACCACTGAGTGCTGAACATGACACCTGCCGAGTTTTCCTAAATGCACATCCATTGATACAGTTTCATTTACAAATGTATAATAAGCAATTAGTAATAATAATTTACCATACATCATAACAATATTAGTTTATGATGCTTTTTAAAATTTTCATACCTTGAGAACTTTTGCCATTTCACTTCAAGGAAGTGCTGCATGACTTTTGTTGTCATATCTGAATCTCCAGTCCCACTATGCTTATGCTTTGGGGCCATTATAAGTAAAATATGAATTACTCAAACACAAACACTACAATTCCAGGCAGCTGGTTTGATAACTGAGGCCACAGCAGAGCGATGGCTGAACAGGCTGTAGTGTGCACAGCACAGATCTCCAGCCAAAGGACGACGCACGTCCTGGCAAGATGTGTCAGGCAGCCTGAAATGTCCTCACACTACTCAGAATGGCATGCAATTTAAAATTAATAAATTGTGTATTTGTGAAAATTTCTATTCAATGTTTTTGGACCACTGTTGACTGTAGTTAAGTGAAATCACAGAAAGCAAAATCGTGGGCAAGTGGGGGCGACTCCTACACCTACCTTCATGAACTTAAGTGGGGCATGAAGAGATTGCCAGTGAAGGAAGAAGTTGATGACCTGCCTTGCAATAAAAGTAGAAACGTCTGACTACCAAAGATATCCACAGGAGCAGGAAAAGAAAAGTCAGTTTCAGGTCCAACAATCAAAAAGCTAGAAGTCATCCCTTCCACTCTCAATTTACAAAAAGATATGAAAAGAGCTGAAAATCAACAATGTATCTTACATCTTTCAGAAAACTAAGGTTACAAAATAAACCTGCACCCCAAACCTTTAGAGTCGGGTGCATAGAGGGAGCAAGAGCTCATCAGGAGCAGAGGCTGCAGGTGTCCTGACCACAGAAACACTGGCAGGGCAGCCAATGCATTCCTGGGGAGTGAGTGTCCACCGGCTTGAGCATCAGCAACTCCTAGGGACCCAGTCTTTGCAGGGCCCTTGGCTTTTCTCGTGTTTTACCTCCAGGAACCCTACCAACAGAAGAGCCCAGAAAAATCCCCTCCTGCTTCCTGGCTGCAAACATTGGGCCAACACAGAATCATCCCTAAGGCTGCTGTAGCAGATGAGTGTCTACAAATGTACTTTAGAATCTAATGGGTTGGCTGCCACATTAATTATTTTATATTAAATTGTGGGATTTATTCTTGTTTAGCTTATACAGCTATCATCCTATATTTCTGGATTCAGATAGCCCTTGAGTGATGGGTTTTTTGTTCTGTTACGTATTGTGTCTTTAAATATATATGTTGAGTAGCTTCCTTGTTCTTGGCCCCATGCTTGGTTCTAAAAATAACCTACAAGGCTATGTTCTGTGCTATTCAGAGCGCTGCATTGTGACTCTTTACAGGGAGATCCTGCAGTCACATGGCCTGGTCAGCACCTTATGCTCTGCTTCTCTCTCCCAGAGATATTAAGAGAGTATTGAGAATATGCAAGGAAATGGAAATGGATTTTGGATTACATGTTAACTGTGCAAGATCGCCACTGCTTGGTTGAGAAGGACACAGTGGTGAGAGCACTCAGCCTGAGAGAGGGCTGCATGGACAATGCCCACCAGCACTGCTGGAGGGGAAAGTGTCTGTACTTTTGATGATGCATGCTTGCTATGTATTTACTGACTGACCACATGGATTAAAAAATAAAGAAGGAAACTGGTAATTGTATAATTCTGGATTAGCTCTTAGTGGGATTTGTCATTCCATGAAGTTTAAAGAAAACAAAATTAGTAGCATGAACCCCAGCTGTTGACATTTTCCCCTGCTTCCTGGCGCCCTATTATCTCAGCTGGTCTAGGCATGTCTCTGCAATTACCAGAGTTGTGCAGGCGGCTCTCGGGCCACTTAAGCTGACACTTTGAAATATTAGTGGGGAAATGCTGCAGGTGCGGTAGGCTGGCAGAGACCCAGCAGCAAGTTCGCATCAGCCCAGAATTTTAAAAAGTTTTCTGCACTATCCCTTATGTTATTAAGCTGTTATAATTAGAGGCAAAAATCCTATTTTCTTTGGCAGGCATCTTGTTTCATCTATAAACCACCATCACTCCCTCTATGAAAAAGAAAGCTTGATTTGCTGGGAGTCTGCGGTGAATGCCATCATTGCTAGCAGGAAGCGAGCCCGGTAAGAGCTGTGCGTGACAGGTTGACAGGCCAGAGAAGGCTTCTGTACCCACCAAGACAGCCCGCTATCCCTGGCTCCTCACTTCTCTCAACACTTCAAATGCCTCTAGTCTCTACCACTCAGCCTCACATCTAACTCTTAGTGGCCATGATTTTTTATTTCTAGTAATTTTACCCACATTAACCTTATTTTCCTTACCAGTTGTTGTTTCTCTCTTATATTTCTGGGTGCTAGGTATGATGATTAATGAAGATGAAATGAAAATCACGTATAATCACAATCACTTTTTAAATCCTCTTGATATGAGATAATAGTTAGGATTTATTATTGATGTAAAATACGACAGGAGAATCATGGCTTTGGTGGAAGAGTCTTTATCATTTTGAGATGCATATATTGAAAATGGAAAACATGCCTTAAGTGGTCCATGCACACACAGAAGCACACAGTCATTTTATTCAAAATTCTCAGGCTCAGAGACATTTGAGAAAAGTAAACAACAACAACATTTTGTACAGTTTGGGTAGTCTCAAAGTCCATGGTGGGGAATCTGGCACAAAGGTTGTTTCCAGTGGATTCCTGTCTGTCTTTATATTTCGCTCCACTTCAGTTTGCTGTTAAATCTCTATGGTGTCAATTCAAGCTAATAGGTCTTCTAGCTATTATGAAGATTTAAAGTGATCACAGAGGTGGAAGCCCAGAATCTGGCACATAGTAGCAATCCAATGTACATTTGCATCTTGAAATGTGTATCATACTTACCTACCCTTTGTTCTTTAAGTTTTAGAGAAGAACATGGGCATCTCAGTTCTGTCTTTCCAAGGACAACACAGGGCAATGCTTAAGTTATCCTAAAGGTCAATCATCATTCTCAGACCTTTGGGTCATGGAGCTACTTATTATTCTCACAGATTAGGTTTTAAAGTCAGAATGTAAAATGGAGGAAAGATGGTGTGCATGCAGTGTGAACCATTTTTGCTTCAGTATATGGGCATGCAGAATTAAATCAGATTGGATTTTAAGAGTCTAATCATTTGAACAGATCCAGTGAAATTGAGGCACGCAGCCAATTTAAGTATTGGAAGATCTGGCTACAGTTTATAAGAAACTGGACAGATTTTGAAACAAATGTGAGCAACCACTATAAAAACTATACAAAGAGATATATTCAAAAACACAAGAGATGAATTAAAATGGAATACTAAAATATGTTTAAATAACATAAGATGATAAGAAAATAAGATCAGAGAAATAAAAAAGAACTCTGATAATATGGACTAATAATACAGACTAAAGTCCTAGAATAAATAATATGGACTTAAGTCCTAGAATATAAATAATTACCTTATATGTAGCTAGTTAATTAAGCCAGTTAAAATACAGAGTTGCTAGAGTACATTTTTTAAAAAAGCAAAACAAATAAAAACATGACCCAACTATATGTGGTATACAAGAAGGTCATCTCAGATGTAACACTATAAAGAGGTAGCAGATACATCCATATAAAGGAATAAAACTAAGTGAGGAAAAGGAATGAACTATTGATATGTCAGCAGCCTTGATGGTTTGCAATGACATGATTCTGAAATTAAGTCAAACATTGCACACTGTGTATCTCATATATAATATTCTAAAAGTGACAAAACTACAGAGATGGATAACATATGGATACCTACTAGAAAAACAGAGATGCAGAGCATAACGGGGGACCAGTGCGAAAATGAACAGGTAACACAGGCACTTTGGTTTGTGATTGACAGAAACATTTTATATGTTGACTGGTGAGTTAGTCAACATGAATCTACACATGGGTAAAATTCCATAGAAACACAGAAAAATCTCAAATGAATGCAGGTTTGAAAAAAATGGTAAACAGTGAAAAGACCTGCAGTCTAGTTAATCATATAGAAATATCAATTTTCTGGTTTTAATATTGCACTGCTGTGATATAAGATGTCACAATTGGGGTGAAGAATAAAAAGTACATGGGACTTACTGGTTTTAAAACTTTCAGTTTATACTTTGGAAATAAAATCTGTGGCTATTTCAAGAGGAGGGGTTTTGTTCCCACCTTTTAACCTGGATGCTTGATGAATCAGAAATGGCAGAGATGAGGCTGCATGACCTCTCAGGCTGAGTTGGAAATGGCCAAGTCGCTTCTGCCTATTAGATTCAGAATGCCCACACAGGAGCCTTTAGCTGCCATGTGAGAAGCCCAGCAACCCTGGGCTGCCGTGCACTTGGAGACCACAGAGGGGAGAACAGGATACCAAAGAAATCTCAGCTTTCCAGGCCATCCCTGACCTCTTTCCAGTGCTGGTACCAAATACTGTGGTGGAAAACCTTTGAGTTAATCGCAGTCTCAGCCAACACCTGACGGCAATCTCATGAGACTCCCTGAGCTCAGCCAGCCCTCAGAATCATGAGCAAAATATCTTGTGATGGTGGTTGGCTATGCAGAAATAAATACCCAGAACACAAGATAAACCAAACGAGGTCAAGGCCATGTGCGTGAGGCAGGGGCCAATTTGCAAAGGGAAGATAATGTTTAACTTACCTGGTCATTTCTAGTTGGGGATTATAATTAAGCATGATATGTCTTAAAGAGTTGAAAAAAGCCTGTTCAGAGATCCAGCTAGCTTTAATGCAATCAGGGATTTTTGGTTTATGAGTGAAGAAAACAAAGTCAAAATGGCCTGAATTAAAAATAAATGAGAAAAACTAACTAAATAAGAGTACCGCTGTCCTAGGCTACTGAAAACCCCTGGCAGTTAGTTGATCTAGGCTGTCAATAACATCTTCAGATATCATTTCTTGTTTTCTCCTCTGTGGATCACCAGACTGACTCTTTCAGTAGTCAGGCTCTTTGTTTATGTTAGCAAATCAGCTCCAGCAGTCCCAGGATCATCCCACACCAGCTCAGCCACTCTAATAGCAATGAGAGTTTCATTTCCAAATGGCTGTAGGTTAACTCCAAGATCTGCATGTCTTGGCCTGGCTGGGACCACGTGAACATACCCAGGGCACGTTCCATTGGCAAGCTTGCGGCTGTGCAGACATTGGACCTTGCGGCACGTTGTCAGGCGCAGCCTGCCCTGGCTGTCTTTGCCTGAGTCCTAAGTACTAAGAAGCGAAAAAGCTGTTCCCTTAAAGAAAGCAAGGAGCTCCCAAGGCAGAAATGTAGATGTCAGCGAGACTTTGTGCCTTTGCAAGTCCCATCTGGCTTCTGGTCTCTGTTTCTTCATCGGTAAAATGACAGGCCTGACCCTCCAGTGGCTAGATACCTGTCTGTCCTTAAAACCTCATGATTTCCACTAATGGAGCCAAAACCACAAGGACAAGGACACCCTCCTGCCTTTGATACCATCATCGTGATGCTTTCTGCCACCGAAGACTGTCAAAACCAGGTATGGGGCAGTTTGAATCTGTAAAATAAAGATGAAAAGAAAACTCCGAAGCGTTTCTCTCCTCTCCCTTCTCCCTCGCTCCTCCAACAATCATACACAATAAGCCACTTGCTGGGACTGTAAATCATGGGAACTGTTCAAGGATCTGTGGTGGTTCAGGTTGTCTGATTGTTGAGGAGTAGAGCAGAGGAGGGATTCTCTTGTTTTCAATATTTGCTAATGAAGCCGGTTTTGATGGACAGCCGTGAGCATTTTGGTGTCCCGGTGAATCTACCATGATGCCAAGCATCCCAGCACTGCAGGCTGATTTAATGAGGCACTCTGTTGAAAATGATTACCAGGCTGATAGAAACGTCACACGAGGCTGGGTGGCTGAGAGTGCTGCCTGCCACCAGGAATCTTGGGGTGCACACGAAGCCGCTTGATGCTATAAATGTGGACGAGCGGAAAGAAGTCGGATTG
Organism: Glaucomys volans; assembly: GCA_020662805.1. Taxonomy (NCBI): domain Eukaryota; kingdom Metazoa; phylum Chordata; class Mammalia; order Rodentia; family Sciuridae; genus Glaucomys; species Glaucomys volans. Next base: position 122,918 of record JAJEJO010050391.1, on the reverse strand, counting down.
CAACTCCACCAGAAAAGCAATTAGCCTTCCATGGCTCCCGCCGCCACTGAATTAATGGGTCTCTTGTTTCATTCACACCTGTGGTCACCCCAAGGCGCCTGCCCCTCACTGTGGAACGGGTTCACACCCTGTGCTTTCCAGGTGCCGAGCAAACCATTTGCACTTGTCACTAACATTTTTACCTGTGACTTGCTGAAGCATAGAATGGAATGTTTTCTCTCACATTTCTGAAGAGGCACCCGTATGACTTCTTCCCCTGCCTCCGACATTGACGTCTCCTTGGACCTCTCATCCATACCTCTGAATTGCAATCACCCACTACGGAGTACACCCATTTGCCAAGTTCTGTTGCTACCTCTGGTTTCTCACTTGCCTTTTGATACCTCCTCCTGGTGACAAGGACCACATCAACAGCCATGGGGACATTGCAGCAATGAATTTTGAGCATTCAACATGTGCTAGGCACTAGCAACTGTTTTACATGCCTGAACGAATTTAATTCCCTTAATAGCTATATTCCACACTTTACAGACAAGGAAACCAAGAATGAGATGGTTAGTAATCAAGCTCAGATCATGCAAAGCACTCATATAAGGTCTCTTTGACCAAATAAGGTCTCAGTGGACCTGGGGGTGGAGATCTGAGTCTAGCTAGTGAAACGGACAATTTAGGGTTTCTGAGTCTAGCTAGTGAAACGGACAATTTAGGTTTGCCCTTGGAAATTTGAGCCTGAACAATTTGGCCTCTCTTTGACACAAGGAATTAAAGAGATTGCTTGCTGGGAAATTCGTGAAGTTTGGTGCCTGCCTTGTGCCGTTTACTCAGCTGACTGTAATTGGCGCTGTCCTTGGGCTTCCTGATGTGTATGTTACTGCTGCCGCTCCCTCTGGGAGCATCAGGAGCAAGGAGACAGAGAAAACCATAGGAGTTGAGGTCCGGCAAGAAAAATCAGTTCAGTGAGACAGAAAGTGGCCCCACAAGAATTCTCTCCTGAATCTCTATGGTGCTAATTAGCTCCCAGGGTATTTCCAGGGACTTAGGTCCACTGAGCTTCACCTACCTACTCTGAGGCCAATTCAAGTTTCAAAAACAAATGCAATTCTGGTGAATGCTAATCCCCAATTCAGTGCTCTTGCTGAAAGTCTCTGTGACTCCAAGTTAAGGAGAAACAGAGATGTTGTATATTCTATTATTTATACACATTATGCAGAACAACTCCTGCTTTTTTTCTCCTCTCAACCTTTGCAAAGATGGTGTCGTCAATTGTGCCTCAAGTTCAACTGATGCTATGCAACCATCCTGCTTTTTTGAGAACCTTGGTCCTTCTCAGTTTTCAAATGTCTGTATCACTTACTGACTGCACAGAATATCACTGCTGCCTCCTGCTCTCATCTGCATTTCCTAGCACTTTCCATTCTGAGTCATCAAATTTACTCATTAAATTTGCGAGGCTGTACAGCATGCAACTCCAGTGCATTTCTTCAGAAGCCTCCAACTGAAACCATCAGACTCTGAGCAGGTACAGGGGCCTGAACAGATGCTCCAAGTACCAGGAGTCAGCTGCTTGTCGGCAACAGGAAATTACTTCCGGGTCAAAACATAGGGAAAGGATGGGCAATTCTTACCATTAAAAGAAGTCATAAATACAGACTGTGAATGTGACATAAATTCTCCCAATTTAAAATAATACCACTTAATTTACATTAAAAACATTCTGTGCAAACCGAATACATTGTCATAGAACAATTTTGGCTCAAGAGCTACCATTTTGGCTAGAAGATTATGATGAAATATAAGTTTAGGGTCAATAAGCTTATGGTCAAATATTTTCGAACACCTTCAATGTTTCAAAAACTGGACTCCTTAACTAACCCTTGGAAAAATGTTTAATTTTTTTCTGCTGAAATTCTCCCCTCTAGAAAATGAAGAGATTTGTACTGCCAGGGTCACCAGGTAAAATCAAGGATTTAATCTTGGAAGATGTTTAAAGACTGAACACAAATGCTGTACAAAGAAAACAATACATAATAGCGATAATTAGCCAAATGAGCACGGTATTGTCACCATTGCCATGATCATAGCAGAAATAGTACTTAGTAACTTAACTGTTATGGAGCACTAACTAATTATACAAAAACTTGGAGACAAGTGGTGATGACTGTGGAAGTGATTTTAAAAGCCACCGTCACAATGGAAAGAGCCAAATGGAAGTACCTTGAACGGTATTGGAAGTGGTCCCACAGTCTGAAAAAAAAGACGCTTCGTCCTTTGTGTTTTTGTATTTTTCCTCTCCCCACTGTCGAGAGTCCACACGGCACCGCTGGGCATACAGCAAGTCAGTAAATACTTGCTCAATGGGTTGTTTGTCCCTAGAAACCCATTAGAAGCCGAGTTCCATTCTATTCCATTTATTTATACCCAGGAAGGATTTATGGTGTCTGGCTATTTTATATGCCCTCTGATAAGCTATCCTGCTGTACCGCTGAAATCCTCACCTAGGAAGCAATTCTCTGCAGTCTCAAGAACAGAGAGATGAAGTTTCTCTTCACCTCTGCAGCAGGGGAATGGTGTCCTATTGGGGAAAAAAAAAGAACACCAACAACTAAAAAAAATCTAAAAACAGCTGAGTATAGAAAAGTGTGTCTTTTAATGCCAGGAGCTGTCAGAGGGATGCACTGGTGAAATCTTTCACACATTTTGTCCACACAGCAAGATCATTTGCTTTGCTGTCTCATTGCCCCATCTGTGAGGACTCCTCATTTCCTCCTTACAAAGGCCACAGCCAGATGGTGGGAGCCAAGTCCCCACACCCCTGTGGCCTCCCCAACACAGAAGAAGGCCTGCCCTTTCTGAGTCCTCACGGTAGGGCTCCTGACCTCCTCTTGGAGGTCGCAAGGTTGGAGGCAATGCATGCTTCACTTAACGTAGGTCTCCTGGGGAGAGTCACCTCTAGATTAAAGACCAGATGGATGGACGAGCCACCTCACAGGAACCATAAACCATAAAACAGCACTTTGCCTGAACACTTTCCAAAACCAGTGAAGAAGGGATTCATGTTTCAGTTTCACAGAGACTCGGGTGTCATTGGCAAATTCAGTTTTATTAGTCATTTTGGAGGCTATTCTTGGAAGGAAACTTTTAAAGGAACATATTTATACACCTGATTATCCATGTCTGAAGATTGCCTTCTCATTCCCTTCCATTTCTCCAAAAACATTTTTAACAGGATCCAAGTTAAAATGCTTATCTTCTGCTTTCAAACCCATTTAATTCTTCATTCACAAACTTCTTATACCCTGGACTGCCAGGCAGGAATTGCAGGACTCATGATTTTCCTTCTATTTATGTCCCAAAGCCCAGCACAATCCGAAGTTTCTCTACCACTTATATTTTTATTCCAAACCATCAGTATTGCCTACTGTTTTTTGTTTTGTTTTTGTTTTGTCTTTATCTAGTCTTTACATAGTAGTCAGAATGACCTTTATCAAAAGGTAATCTGACCTTCCCTCTGCATCTAAAATCTCCTCAGTGGTTTCCCATTGCCCTTGGAATAAGAGTGAAAAAACTCCTAACCTCTAGATGCAGCTCATGTGATTCTCAGTGATTGGACCCTTGGGTACTTCTCCAGACCCATCACTGTCTTCTTCAGATTCTTTGTTCTAAATGAACTAGAATTTTGGATTGTTTTTAGTTCTTGGAAAAAATATATCATTATAATAGACAACATTTTTACTGTAATCAGTCTCCAAAATAGTCCTAAAAAATCCTCACCTGCCAGCATGAATGTGCTTATGCAGTCCCCTAGTACATTGTTTTTGGTTTCCTCTAGCAGAACAAAAGAAAGTGGCAGGAGCCACGTGTGGTTTTGAGGCTGGGAGAGAGAGCATTGCCACTTCCTTGTCTGCTTGCATCTTTTGTTCATAGAAAACACAGCATGAGGACAATTCAGTAGTCCTGAGGAGAGACCCACATAACAAGATACTAATCCTCCTGTCAACAACTGGCACCACTTACCAGCCATGTATGTGCGCCATATTGAAAAAGGATCTTTTAGACCCAGTCAACTATTTTGATGACTGTAGCTCTAGTTGGCATCTTGCCTGCAACCTCTTGAGAAACCCAGAACTAAAACCAGCCACTTGAGTCCCTATTCAAACCCTATCCTACCTACAACTGTATTCTTCTTGTTGCTTCAAATCACTGCATAGTGAGGTAATTTTTATGCAGCAATAGATAATTAATTCTATCATGTAACACTTGTATGAGATGTGCTATTCTGATTACTCTATAGCAGTCACTCATTTAAACCTCACCACAACTTTCTAAAGTAATTACAACTATTTTTTCCATTTTACAGATGAAGAAATGTGGGTATTATAAGATTATAAATGATGTTTTCCAAGGTCAAAAATTATTGAATATCAGAACTAGAATTTGAAAACAGAGTTAACCAAAGACTTAAGAAAGCTACTTTTCTCTCATCTTTGCAATTGAGACTTGAGTCTTCCCAAAGATAATCATGTAGACCTGTCCCAAGGAACTGATCCTCATGTTTACCTGTTTCCACTGCCCAGAGTGTAAAAGGGGGTGCGAGCAACCCTATTATTCCCTCAGGTGGCTGACCCATTTCCATCCCACCTTTGCACATATGGCAGGGTGGCTTAGTTGCTGAACGGAGTGCTTACTTGTGCCATATTCCAGCCAACACCCCACTCATCCATGTCAATCAGAAACTACTCCTGAAACTGAAACTGGAGGTGTTAGAGGGTCGTCCCACAGTTAAGGTCACAGCCAAACAGGAAAACAAATACATAAATAACAAGAAAGAACCAGAAACATGTCCTATGTCATCTGGCAGATTCAGTAATGGCTTCCAATTAATAGTCCTTCTGGATAATTCTCAATTAACGAAATCACCTGGAATGATGACCCTATCAGCTGTGAGAACTTTGAGAAAGGCCTAAAGAGTCATTAAGAGACCATTATCAACCTTGGAACATGGCTATCTGTGCTGGAGATTGAATCTTCTATTAATGAGGATCACAGCTCCCTGCTGGGCAGCGATGGCACAAAGCCCCTCCTTAGGTGTGCAGATGCATGGTAACTCTATGTTGGTGTCACCATTGCCAACGGCTGCCTGTTTTTCATTGGAAGCTTTCTTTCTCTCTCTCTCTGTTTAAGGCACAACAACTTTTTTTTTCAATTAAATTTGTTCTATTTATTTCCAAAATGCCACATTGGACTGCTTTTATAGATACTATTTTCAGTTTCCACCTGATTAAGTGTACATTTTAATATAATGAAAAAGCAGAAATTTATTTCTCCATGAATATTCTCACATTTGGACACCATATTGCAGGAAGTTCCATATCCCAAAGCTGATCCATGATCGGAGGTACCACTTCAGGGGCTGGGAGAGTCCCACAGGAAGTTAGCAATCTCAGATGTCACCATGTGTTGAATGGGTTCTTTTGTTCACCAAAGCTTTATTGATTGAACAAACTTCATTGGCTTTTTCTCCCCATCAGAGCCCATTTTGGTTTATTGCAAATAGTCTGATGAAAAGACAAGCAAGTCCCTGACATCATGGAAGATAGTATTTTATCCTAGGAGAGGCAGAACTAAATACAAAACCCAAAGTGGGTAGACAAATCAATATGTCAGTTTGGATGTGGATTGCGATATAGAAAAATAAAGCAAAGCAAGCATTAAAAAGCCACAGTAGGAGGGCAACTATGCTGGGGTTAGGCAGGGAGGGTCTTCTGGGGAGGTTGTATTTAAGCAGAGACCTAAATGAAGCACCTAAATGTTGCAGAACTTGGGGAGAAGTAGGCCAGGCAGAGCAAAGCTCAGCAGTTCAATATGGGAATGATGTACATGTTTTGATCCTAACCCTTACAAATAAGAAAACCTAAGCTCAAAGAACTTGGGTAACTCAGCCCAGACTAATAAGTGGTCAAGCCAGGATGCAAATATATGACTCTTTGAAATCTAAGTATGATGTTTAGGGTGAAAATTTTTAATATGAGGAATCACAGAGCTTCAACAAGATCTGGAAGTCCTGCTTTTAAATCTCCTACTAAGTCTTAGCAACTCCAGCATTCTGGTTCAAAGACAAAAGAGACAGTAGTCTTTCTTAAAGAATGGTACTCCCAAAGTGACTGTAGATACCCACCAAGGAGAGATTGCAGCAATGTCTAGCAATTCCCACAGATCCCCCAGGAAAACCAGCACCATGCTGACCAATGTAGGCTTGGAGATAGGAGCAATTCACTAGGCACATGGGAATTGAGCCACATAACATGCCCAGAAGACCCACACTGCCAGTCCAAAATGTGTCCACTCCCAGGCTGGTCACAGCCACGCAGCACAAACTCACAGGACGTGGTGTAACCAGGTGAGTGAGAGAGTGCTATCAAAGCCAAAGAAGCAGAATGATATTTCTCTGTGGATATTTCATATCACTTAATTTTAATTAATGACTTGAAATAAATTTTTCATTTTCAAAGTAATTTTTGGATGTATTTTTATACCAAAACAAGCAAATATGCAAATTAGTTTCTAATTTTCATTTTTAAAACAAATCACATTTCAAAGATTTGTGCTATGCCCTGGCAATCTCACTTAATTTCTGCCACTCACGTAATTCTTCTTTCATCCATATATGCTTTACTCAAGTGAGCCAGTGCTTACTAAGTAAATGCCATCACCATTGGTAAGACCGTGTCCAGCAGTGTTTCTGGGCAGTGGTTCTCAAACTTCCCCAAGGAAACACCTGGACATCTGGTTGAAGCATGGACAGCTCCCATGTCCACCCCAATGGTTTCTGATTTATTAAATCTGTGTGGGACCTGGGGAATCTGCATTCCTAACGAGTTTCCACCAATGCTACTGTTGGGCCAGGGATCACACATTGAGAACCACTACTCCATTGAAGCACTTAAGAGCTAGATTTCTAAGTCACTAATTCACAGTAGCTTTATCAGACAGATGTGAAAGCTAAGTCACAGGGAAGATAAATAATTGACTTGCAATGCGGAGCCAGTCAATGACTAGGAGTTAGTATTTTGATCCTATGCACCTTGCCTTAAGATTCTCAGAAAGCCAAATTGAGATTAGATTTTTTTTTTAGAGTAGCAGAAATATAGACCACAATGTTCTTCTGTCTTCACACTAACATCCTAGATAGTGATCTTTCCTCCTTCTACAGAACTTTCTAAGCAACCTTTGGTTCAATAAACCCAACGTAGCGTTCCATTGAAGGGCCAGCATTTCCTGACCCCTGTTTCTGATACCTGTATTTAATAACTGACCATGCCAGAAGCAGAACCCAAGGACACACAAGTGTCAGAAATGAGCAGCTCACAGCTCCAAGGAACAAGGAGAGTGCAAAGATTGAGAGGCAAATATGACACCCAAAGCCACTGCCAGAGCATGAGCAGAATGTGAGATGGAATTTCAGAGCCGGGACTGTCACCACAAGCCGCACATCCCTGTCAGTTCTTATCACCACAAAGCATTCTGACAACATTTAACAGTGGCCCCTGGCCTGCAAATAATTAACACCATTGCAAAAATAGTTTTAAAAAGAAGACAGCTGACAAGAAGTTAAACTAGGCACCTACACCTAATAATTAGTGTGGGGAATATGAACTCTCGATTTCAACAACAGAGCATGGACTTCACTAAGAAGAATAAACACGATTGAAATCTGATAAACGTTTATCTGGGTAAGATGACGGCTTAGAAGAAGAGCTGAATTCGTTTTTCTATTGTTATATAAAAAACTGCAACCAAAATAGGACCTTTAAACAACACCTACACATCAGCTCACATTTCTGCAGGTCAAAAGTCCAGGGGACCTTGATAACACCCTCTGCTTAGGGTCTCACAAGGCCAAAATCAAGGTCACAGCAGAGACAATTCTTCCCTGGAGACTAAGGGGGAGAATTTGAATCCAAGCTCTCGGGTGACTGATGGAATTCATCTCTCATTGTTGGACTGAGTGCCCCTTTTCCTGCTGTTGGTGGCCAGGGACCCATCCTCACTCTTAGAGGCCACTCTTCAGTCCTTATTCCCTGACATCCTCCATCCCAGCAGCAGGAAATCGTCCTCCCATGGAATCCCCTGACGTTTTGATTTTCCCTTCTGTTGCCAGCTACAGAAAATACTCTGCTCTGGTAGGATTTATGGGATTCAACTGAGCCTGTGCTGATAATCTCCTTATCTTAAACACGAGAGATCAATCACATTTGCAAAATCCCTTTTCTCCTAGGACATAAAATAATCACTGGAAATAACACCAGGGAGTCAAGGTCATTGAGACCATTAAGAAATCTGTCTCTAGGTGCAGTGGCACATGCCTCTAATCCCAGCAGCTTGGGAAGCTGAGGCAGGAGGAGCCCATGCTTGAGGCCAGCCTCAACAATTTAGGAAGATCTTTTCTCAAAATAAAAAACTAAAGGACTAAAAACTAAAGGTCAGTAATAAAGCGCCCCTGGGTTCAATACCTAGGACTCCCCTCCACAAAATAAAAAAAGAAGAAAGGAAAGAAAATAAATCTGTCTACTACAATATCTGACATCCACTTGTGTAAGTGTCAGCACACATACCTTGATGCCATAGGGTCCATTATAAAGGGAACCAAACTTAAAAACTGGAAGAAACCTATGTCATCAGTGGGTACCAGTGATGGGTTCTGGATAAGATGTGACCCAAATAACCGAGAAAAGCAAATTATGAGAATGAATATATGAAGATACCACTAATTCCCCTAATTCAAAGGGTAGAATCTGGACAGATGGTGATCAGGATTATGGTTACTACCATGGTCTGCTCCACATCTCAGGAGCTGTGGATCAAATCAAGACAAATCAGCTAACCTGCCCAGGAAGCTTGGGAAGGAGATAGACCAGCTTACTCTCAGTGTGTACTGATGAAGAAAATCCATTAGACACAGTGCAGTCACTCAAGTGCAGCTCAATGCCCTGGGGTTACTCGACCCAGGCAAATCGCTATTTAATCAGCAAATATTTATTGAGTGTCATGCACAGTTGGAGGCATGAGGAATGCGATCAGGAATGAGACATGTGAGGTCCCTTTATTCACAGAGATTGCCATCTACATCTAAGGATACAATAGATGAGCAAATGCATAAAATAAGTGATGACTGAGAAATTAAAAGAGGAGAAATTAAAAATGTAATTAAGTGACATGAGAGGAAGCAAGCACGGCCAGAGGAAGGTATCTGAACTGAGAAGTGCATGATGGAAAAGGACCACTGAGAGTTATCAGAGAAAAGAGAGTGTGTAGCTGAGGGTGCTTCCAAAGACACCAGGCAAGAACAGGCTGGGAGGAGCACACACCCTTAAGCCAAGCAAAGGTGGTTAGGAGAGATGAGGGTGCAAAAAACCCAAACCAGACCACACAGCGCCTCCAAGCAATGGTCAGAAATGGGGGCCTATGTCAGTACTTTGGGAAGCCACCAAGCAATTCTTAGCCCGCAAGCAACCCAGATGTCCAGCAAGGGGTGAGTAGATAAACCAAATGTGATCTGGCCACAAGATGGAATGCTATGAGGCAATAAAAAGGGGTAGACTGGGCCTGGGGTTGTGGCTCAGTGGTGGAGTGCTTGTGTGAGGCATGTGTGAGGGTTCGATTCTCAGCACCGCATCTAAATAAAGGAATAGAGTAAATGCTCATCGACAACTAAAAAAATATTTTTTAAAAAGGGGTAGACTGCTGACAACTGCTATTACAAGGATATACAAGGATAGATTTTTTAAAATTAACATGAGTAAAAGAAACCATATGCAAAAGATCATTTATCCACGGCTAACCAAGGCTGGAGATCAGTGTGGACAGGCAGTGATGGAAAGTGGTGGAGCAGTTGCCTAGCATTTGTGAGTTCCCGAGTTATGTCCCAGCACCACATGCACATGTGCACACACACACACACACACACACACACGAGAGAGAGAGAGAGAGAGAGAGAGAGAGAGAGAAAGGTCCAAAAGCTCTTTGGGGATGATGGACATTTTCTAAGTTCCAATTGTGATGATGGGTGCATTAGTCTGAAAAGTTACTACAAATTATAGAATTTTATAATTAAAAAATCATCAGGTTAATGCAAATTCACTGGTAGTTCTATAGAAAGTCCAAAGAAATTAGCAGTCACTTTATAAGCAAGAGAAAATTACAGGTAATTATTAACTCATTTGAAACAAATTGTAAGAAGATAACGTAGTTTGAAAAAGGAAACAGAAGTCAGGACGGATTCCATGGAAGAAACAATAAATAGTAAAAAACTGTGGGACCCACACAATCAGTGCTACGTAGCAATATGAGTGACATGGAGATGCAGATTCATGGTCAACGCGTACTGGTAAGTGAAGGGCCCCAGTCTTAGGGAGCTACTTAGCTGTGTGATTCCATTTATGTAGCATCCTGTTAAGGCCCACTTATGGGACAGAGAAAAGATGACTCTGCCAGGGGTTTGGGTGGAAGGTTGAATACACAAAATCACAGGGGATTTTTTTGGCCAAGAACTTATTTTGTGCAATTCTGCAGTGGTGGACACGAGACACTGTCGGACACCATGCGCTGGTCAAAACACTTAGAAATTTACAGGAAAAAAAAAAAAAGATGAACCTTAACCCATGCAAATTTTAAAGAGTAATAATTCAGGAGGTGGAATCTAGGCTAAAATGCAGTATATGACAAAAGCGTCTGTGCTACCGATCACCTCCCTGAACCAGCAGGAGAAAATGCACCAAGTGGAGCCCCCTTGGAAACGAGGCTGAAGAGCAAAGGCAAGAACAGCTCAGGAGCAGGTGAGTGGATAAAGCTGTTTGCCCTGGGGGTGGATCAACAGTCACTGACACACTATGCATTTGTAATGGAAGTGAAAAACAAATGGATGGCAGAGGGTAGGAGCAAGGCCTCCCACAGTGGCAGAGGAACACTCCAGATAAACAAAGGGGGACGTGAGAGTGATCTATAAAATAAGGGATAAGAACGGAGACATCAGGAAAAACTCGTGTTTAGCTTAGCAAAGATGCAGATGGTCATATATACAATACATAAAGATAGCGGGCGTGGTGGCGCACACCTGTAATCCAAGCGACATGGGAGGCTGAGTCAGGAGGATCGTGAGTTCAAAGCCAGCCTCAGCAACTTAGCGAGGCCCTAAGCAACTCAGTGAGACCCTGTCTCTAAATAAAATACAAAATAGGGCTGGGGATGTGACTCAGTGGCCGAGTGCCCCTGAGTTCAATCCCTGGTTCAAAAAAAAAAAAAATACATAAAGATAAGAGCATGTGCACAAGTGCTTGCTCTTACATATGTTTCCTTGCTCTGTCAACTGGAAGGGCCTAGAACAAAATGATACCCAAATAGCACACCTATCACCCATGTCTTCACTACTGATACCATTCTCCATGAAAAGGGCCAGGGCTTTATGGGGAAATGGATGATTATAGGACCAGGACAGGAAGTATGTAAGAGAATCCTGGAGCACGCTGTTGTGCCAAAAATTTTAAAAGTGCTCAAAAGTTAAAAGAAAGAGAAAAAAACCCCATGTTTATGAAGAATCTGTCAAAGAGAGACAAGGGTCAGCTGACAGAGCTCCCTGGGGCCAGGCTGGAAAATTCTGAGAAACAAAATAAAGTGGTACTGAATTATAACTCAAAGCACAAAATAATATTCATGAGTCCATTCTGATAAAAATAAATGACTTAATAAAAGTCTGAGAAGAATGTAATAAATAAAAGTGGGTGAGAATAGAAAAATCTTCCATGCAGTAGAATTACAAATAATTTATAATAATTCACTTTTAAGATGGTTTACAGCAATTCCCCATCCTTTAAGGGAGGGCTGTGCATGGCGACTTTCTTCTGAAGAGTAGAGCATGGAGACAAAGAATGACATTGCTGTGGAGAAACCTGACAAACACACCTGAGCATGTCAATCAAACTTGACATTGGCAGTGACAACCCCGTTGATGGTGCAGCCCCTTGATGTGCCATGATGAGAATGGCACTTTACCTGGATCTTTCTTCCTCAAACCATGATCCCAATCTAATCAGAAGGAAAATACAACACAAGTCCTTACCGAGCAACCCCACCAAATACAAAACCAGAGCACCACACAAGTGTCAAGGTGAGGTGTCCTCCAAAACCTCATGTGTGAGACAATGCAAGAAGGTTTAGAGGAGAAATTATTGGGTCATGAGAGTCTTAATCCAATCAGTGCATTGATCACTGGATGGGATTAATTTAGTGGTAACTAGAGCCAGTGGGGTGTGGCTGGAGGAGGTGGGTCATTGTGGGCATGGCTTTGGGGTGTATATTTGTATGTGGCGAGTGGAGTCTCCCTCTGCTCTCTGATCATCATGTGAGCTGCTTCCCTCTGCCACACTCTTCCACTATGATGTTCAGCCTCACCTTGAGCCCTGAGGAATTAAACCTACCATCTACAGATTGAGGCTTCTGAAACCATAAGCCTCCAAATGAACCTTGGATGCTCTACAATTGCTTTGGCTGAGTCCTTTAGTCATAGCAGCAAAAAGAAAAGCTAACTACAATTGGTACCAGAAGTGGGCTTGTTGCTATAATTAACCTGAACAGGTGGTTCAGAAGCTTTTTGAGCTTTTTGGAATTGGGAAGAGGAATTTTGAGATGTTTAGCAGTGCAAGTTGGAAATGCTTTAGATTGTTTTAAGCAGAGATTATTGGCTAATTCTGGTGAGAGCACAGAGGTACAGAATGCAAGTAGGATTGTGGACTATGAAGACAGGGCTCGAGAGTGTTTGGAAAAGGAGGACTCTATTGGAATTTGGACTGGAAACCATTCATGTTATGTTCAGGCTGAGAAGTTGTCTGCTTTTTATCCATGTCCTGAGACTTTCTGTGAAGCTGATTTTAAAAGCAATTGACTTCTTAGTTTGACTCTATCCCAATCATTGATTCCTGCTTTTATTTCTTGTGCTTTGGGAGTCATGTTAAGGAAATCTGGTCCTAGGCCAATGTGATGAAGATTTGGACCTATTTTCTCTTCTATTAGGTGCAGGATCTCTTGTCTAATTCCTAGGTCCTTGATCCATTTTGAGTTGAGTTTTGTACAGGGTGAGAGATACGGATTTAGTTTCATTTTGCTGCATATGGATTTTCAATTTTCCCAGCACCATTTGTTGAAGAGGCTGTCTTTTCTCCATTGTATGTTTTTGGCTCCTTTGTCAAGTATGAGATACCTGTATTTATGTGGGTTTGTCTCTGTGTCCTCTATTCTGTACCATTGATCTACCTGTATATTTTGGTGCCAATACCGTGCTGTTTTTGTTACTATTCATCAATGTGAAGAGAGACCCTTCAGAGTGGGAGAAAATCTTTGCTATACACACTTCAGATAGAGTCCTAATCTCCAGAATCTACAAAGTACTCAAAAAACTTTACACCAAGAATACTAATAACCCAATCAATAAATGGGCCAAGGAAATGAACAGACACTTTACAGAGGAAGATCTACAAGCAATCAACATATTTTTGAAAAAATGTTCAATATCCCTCATTATAAGAGAAATGCAAATCAAAGCCACCTTAAGATTTCATTTTACTCCAATTAGAATGTCTTTTATTAAGAATACAGGCAACAACAGGTGTTGGCGAGGATGTGGGGAAAAGGGTACACTCATACATTGCTGGTGGGATTGCAAGTTGGTGCAGCCACTCTGGAAAGCAGTGTGGAGATTCCTTAGAAAACTTGGAATGGCCCCACCATTTGACCCAGCTATCCCACTCCTTGGCCTATACCCAAAGGACTTAAAATCAGATTACTACAGTGATGCAGCCACATCAATGTTCATAGCTGCTCAATTCACAATAGCTAGATTGTGGAACCAACCTAGATGCCCTTCAATAGATGAATGGATAAAGAAACTATGGTATATATACACAATGGAATATTACTCAGCCATAAAGAAGAATAAAATTATGGCATTTGTAGGTAAATGGATGATGTTGGAGACTATTGTGCTAAGTGGACTAGCCAATCCCCAAAATCCAAAGGCTGAATGGTCTCTCTGATAAGTGAATGATGATGCATAATGCAGGGTGGAAGGGTAGCAAGAATGGAGGAAGGATAGAGAGCATCGAGGGAAGGGAGGGGTTGGGTCAAGGTGGGGGGATAAGAATAATAACAGTATGTGTGACAGACATCATTGCCCTATGTACATGTATGAATGCACAGATGGTGTGACTCTACTTTGTGTACAACCAGAAAAACAATAGCTGTACTCCATTTGTGCTCAATTAATCAAAAAATTAAATAAAAAATAAATTTAAAAAAAAAGCAATTGACTTCTTAATCTGGCAGAAGAAATGTGTAGGCGGCATAATATCCAGGCAGTGGTATGGACATTGCTGGGGGCTTTTAGGAAAATTTATTGTGATAATTAGGAGCAGAAAGTAGAGCAAAGAGATTTGAAAACTGTGGACTTGAAAGACCAGAGTAAAACTGGGATAAGGAACTTGCAGCTGTTAAAGACATTACTGCCACTAAAGAAATGCTAAAGACTTTGCCTAGAGGCAATAAGAAAGATGGCTTGAGGGCATTTCAGGAGCTGGTAAGACCACATCCATCTCAGGCACAAGGAAATAAAAATGAAAATTATCTTGAGAATAGTCCAGTGGGGCACCATTCCTTTCTTTTTTCTTTTTTTAAATTTCGATTCATTGTACACACATAGGGTATAGCTTTCTTTTCTCTGGTTGTACACAAAGTAGATTCACACTGGTGGTGTAATCATATATGTACATAGTGTAATGATGCTTGTCTCATTCTATTATTTTTCCTTCTTTCCACTCACTCCCACCCCTCATTTTCCTCTATACACTCCATCCTTCCTCCATTCTTGACTCCCCCTATTATGAATCATCATCCACTTATCAGAGAAATCTTTCAGCTTTTGTTTTTTGGGGATTGGCTTATTTCACTTAGCATGATATTCTCCATCTATTCACATGCAAATGACATAATTTTATTTTTCTTTATGGCTGAATAATATTCCATTGTGTGTATATACCACAGTTTCTTTATCTATTCATCTATTGAAGGGCATTTAGGTTGGTACCTAGAATCTAGGTACCAACAATCTAGCTATTGTGAATTGAGCTGCTATAAACATTGATATAGCTGCATCACTGTAGGATGCAGATTTTAAGGCCTTTGGGTATAGGCCAAGGAGTGGGATAGCTGGGATGGTGGGTCTATTCCAAGTTTTCTAATGAATCTCCATACTGCTTCCAGAGCAGCTGTACCAATTTGCAACTCCAAAAGCAATGTCTCAGTGTACCTTTTTCTCCACATCATTGCCATCACCTATTGTTGCTTGTATTCTTGATAATAGACATTCTAATTAGTGTGAGATGATATCTTAAGGTAGTTTTAATTTGCATTTCTCTTATTAATAGAGATGTTGAACATTTTTCCATATATCTGTTGATTGCCTGTAGATCCTCTTCTGTGAAGTGTCTGTTCATTTCCTTGGCCCATTTATTGATTGGGTTATTTGTATTCTTGGTGTAAAGTTTTTTGAGTTCTTTATAGATTCTTGAGATTAATGCTCTATCTGAAGTGTGTGTGGCAAGGATTTTCTCCCACTCTATAGGATCTCTCTTCACATTCTAGATTGTTTCCTTTGCTGAGAAAAAGCTTTTTAGTTTGAATCTATCCAATTATTGATTCCTGCCTTTATTTCTTATGCTTTGGGAGTCATGTTAAGACAGTATGGTTCTAAGCTGACATGATGAAGATGTGGACTAACTTTCTCTTCTATTAGTTGCAGGGTCTCTGGTCTAATTCCTAGGTTCTTGATCCATTTTGATTTGAGTTTTCTGCAGGGCGAGAGATGGGGGTTTAGTTTCTTTTTGCTGCATATGGATTTCCAGTTTTCCTAGCATCATTTGCTAAGAAGGTTATCTTTTCTCCATTGTATGTTTTTGGCACCTTTGTCTAGTACGAGATAATTGCATTTATGTGGGTTTGTCTCTGTGTTCTCTAATCCATACCATTGGTCTACCTGTCTATTTTGGTTCCAATACCATGCTGTTTTTGTTACTATTGCTCTGTAGTATAGTTGAAGGTCTGGTGTTGTTATACCACCTGCTTCATTCTTCCTGCTAAGGATTGCTTTGACTATTCTTGGTCTCTTATTCATCCAAGTGAATTTCATGATCTGTTTAAATTGTGTACATCCGTCAGATTCAGTTTGGTTGGATCATATTTCTCTAGAGACCTGTTGATGACTCCAAGATTTTCTATTTTGTTGGAAGAGAGATTTTCAAAATAGCTTCTAATTATGTTTTGTATTTCAATAGTGTCTGTCATGATGTTTCCTTTTTCATCATGAATTTCATTAATTTGAGTTTTCTCTCTCCTTCTCTTTGTTAGTGATACTAAGGGTATATCAATTTTGTTTATTTTTTCAAATAGCCAACTTTTTGTTTCATCAATTTTTTGAATTGTTTCTTTTGTTTCAATTTCATTGATCTCCACTTTAATTTTAATTATATCCTGTCTTCTACTACTTTTGGTGTTGATCTGTTCTCCTTTTTCTAGAGCTTTGAGATATAATGTTAGGCTGTTTATTTGTTGACTTTTTCTTCTTTTATTGAATGTGCTCCATGCAATGAATTTTCTTCATAGTACTGCTGTCATAGCATCTCAGAGATTTTGATATGTTGTATGGTTGTTCTCATTTTCCTCTAAGAATTTTTTTTGTCTCCTTCTGATGTCTTCTGTTGTCCATAGATCATTCAATAGCATATTATTTAGTCTCCAGATGTTGAGTAGTTTCTGTTTTTGATTTTACCATTAATTTCTAATTTCATTCCATTATGATCTGATAGAATACAAGGTAGTATCTCTATTTTTTTTTGTATTTGCTAAGAATAGCTTTGTGGCACAACATATGGTCTATTTTAGAGAAGGATCCATGTGCTGCTGAGAAGAAAGTGTATTCACTTGTTGATGGATGGAATACTCTGTATATGTCTGTTAAGTCTAAATTATTGATTGTGTTATTGAGTTCTATGGTTTCTTTTTTCAATTTTTGTTTGGAAGATCTGTCCAATGGTGAGAGAGGTGTGTTAAAGTCACCCAGTATTATTGTGTTGTGGTCTTTTTGGTTCTTGGAATTGAGAAGGATTTGTTTGATGTACATAGATGCTCCATTGTTTAGGGCATATAGATTTATGATTGTCATGACTTTTTAGTGTATGATTTCCTTAAGCAGTATGAAATATCCTTCTGTATCCCTTCTGAGTAACTTTGGCTTGAAGTCCACTTTATCTTTTATGATAATGGAAACCCCACCTTTTTACTGAGTCTGTGTGCCTGGTATGTTTTTTCCCATCCTTTCACCTTTAGTCTGTGGGCACCTTTTTCTATGAGATGAGTCTCTTGAAGGCAGCATATTGTTGGGTCTTTCTTTTTAATCCAATCTGCCAGTCTATGTCTTTTGATTGATGAGTTTAAGCCAGTAACATTCAGACTTATTATTGAGTTAATGACTTGTATTCCTGGTCATTTGGGTTATTTTTGTTTTTTAACTTGACGATTTTTCCTTTGATTGACTTTTCCTTTAGGGTAGCTCCTCCCTTTGCTGACTTACATTGTTGTTTATCATTTTCTCCTCATGGAATATTTTGCTGAGAACATTCTGTAGCACAGGCTTTCTCTTTGTGAATTCTTTTAATTTTTGTTTATCATGGAAGTATTTTATTTTGTCGTCAAATCTGAAGGTTAGTTTTGCTGGGTATAAAATTCTTGGTTGTCATCCATGTTCTTTTGAAGCTTGAAATACATTGTTCCAGGCCCTTCTAGCTTTTAGGGTCTGGGATGAAAAATCTGCTGATATCTGTATTGGTTTCCCCCTCTATGTAATCTGATGCTTTTCTCTCACAGCCTTTAAAATTCTATCTATTTTGTATGTCAGGTATTTTCATTATCATGTGTCTTGATGTGAATATGTTGTAATTTTGTACATTTGGTGTTCTGTAAGCCTCTTGTATTTGATTTTCCATTTCATTCTTCAGGTTTGGGAAATTTTCTGGTATTATTTTATTGAATAGGTTGTTCATTCCTTTGGTTTGTATCTCTTTGCCTTCCTCAATCCCAATAATTCTTAAGTTTAGTCTTTTCATGATATCCCATAGTTCTTGGAGGTTCTGTTTATGATTTCTTACCATCTTCTCTGTTTGGTCAACTTTATTTTCAAGATTAAATATTTTGTCTTCATTGTCTGAGGTTCTGTCTTCCAAGAGATCTAGTCTGTTGGTTATGCTTTATACTGAGTTTTTAGTTTGGTTTATTGGTTCCTTCATTTCACAGATTTCTGGTTTTTTTTTTTTTTTTCAGAATCTCTATCTCTTTGTTGAAATGATCCTTTGCTTCCTGCATTTGCTCTTTTGCTTATTGGTATGATCATTCATTGTCTGCATTTGCTCTGTTATCTCATCCTTTGCATCTCAGATCATTTTAATTATGTTCATTCTGAACTCCCTTTCTAACATTTCTTCTACCATGCTGTCATTGGCTTCTGTTGATAGAGCCTCTAGGTTTGTTTGGTACACTTACTTCCCTTGTTTTTTTTTTTATGTTCTTCATGTATCTTCCCCCAGCACACAATACAAACAATATGCATCCTTATCCCAAATAGTCCCTATTAAAATATTAACTGTATTTTCTTAATAAACAGAGATGATGAGTTCGATTATTATCTACAGTATAAACAATAGGTTTAAAATGAGGACCACATTTTCTAATGGTGGACAAAGCGGTTGTGGTGGGGTGTAGGTTGTAATATTAATGAGATAAGAAATGAGTTTATAGAGGTATTATGTCATAGAAATATTGGAAGTGAAATTAAAAGAAATCGGTTGTTATCAAGAGAAAAGAGAGAAAGAGTATCCAAGGAAAGAGATAGATAAGAGGAAAATAAAGTGAGAAAAATAATAAAAAAAGAAAAGTAGCAAAAAACATAGGTATAAATGGAATAATCATAATAGTACTATGAATAAAAAAAAATCTACAATAAAACTGTACCGCACTGTTCAAACCTCCTAGTGTTCAGTAGCCTGATGCCTGAGAGGTACTTGGTGGTTCGGTGTCCCAAGAAGGGAACTACCCACTAAGGATGGTGGCCTCCAGGTCAGGAATAAGCCACGCTAGCAGGCAGAGGTGACCCCACGTGCTGGCAGATGGTCAATCGCAGCATGGGCACTAGATCCCAAGCTGTGCTG
Source organism: Glaucomys volans (assembly GCA_020662805.1). NCBI lineage: Eukaryota > Metazoa > Chordata > Mammalia > Rodentia > Sciuridae > Glaucomys > Glaucomys volans. The sequence goes on along the minus strand of JAJEJO010050391.1, from coordinate 103,620 downwards.
GGGTGTTGCTGGAGTTGGGCATGGGCACTGTGGGGCACCATTCTTGATCAAGGATCTTAGGAATTTTTTACAACATGCTCAGCCATCCAGGCACTCAGAAGCTGCTGCAGCTAGGGTCCCTGGAGGCTTGGCTACTGTTAAAGATGGTGGCAGACCTTGCTGTCAACCACATGGTGGTGGTTCTGTAAGAATGCAGGGTGCTGGAGTTAGGGGGTCATGGAGGCTTCCACAAAGATTTCAAAGGAAGGTTGGAGTCCCTGCAGGCACCCCCTGAGAAGTCAAAGTTGGAAGATGTGAGGAGGAAGCTGAAGCTGCAGTGGAGACCCCTGAAATTTGAAATGCAAGTAACGTGGGACATCGTCCTGGGAAAGCTGCAGGACTTGAGCAGTGACAAGACAACAGGAAGGCCACTTGGGCTGCAACCAACAAGACCACAGGGTGGAGCTACACAAGCCCTCCCAAAAGAACCTCATGATGCCCTGTGCCCCAGATGGCAGACATGGATCTACAGGACCTGTTTGCCCAACTGGATTTCAGTCTTGCTTTGTTCCTATCCCTTCTTTCTCTGCCCCTATTTTTCTGAATGGAAATAATTCCTCTGTGCCATTATATATTGGACACTTGTAAATTACTTTTAATTTTACAGGATTACATCATGACAGATTGCCTTGAACCTCAGAGAAGATTTTGGACTTGATCTTTGAGTAGTTTGGGAACTATTGGGATTATGGGGACCTTGGGAATGGACTGAATGTATTTTGCACTGTCAGATGAGTGTGAGCTTTTGGGGACCAGGGGCAGAATGTCATGGTTTGGATATGGGGTGTCCCCTAAAAGCACACACATAAGACAAGGCAAGAATTTCAGAGGAGATATTATTGGGTTGCGAGAGTCCTAACCCAATCAGTGAATTCGTCACTTGATGGGATTAATTTGGTGGTAACTAAAGCCAGTGGGGTGTGGCTGGAGGAGGTGGGTCATTGAGGGCATGGCTTTGGGGTATATATTTGTATCTGGCAAGTGGAGCTCTCTCTCTGCTCTCTGATCATCATGTGAGCTGCTTCCCTCTGCCACACTCTTCCATCATGATGTTCAGCCTCACCTTGGGCCCTAAGGAATGAAGCCTGCTCTCTATGGATTGAGAACTCTGAAACTGTGAGCCCCCAAAGAAACTTTTCCTCCTCTACAGTTGTTCTGGTCAGGTCCTTCCTTTCATGACCAGAGCAAAAAAGCTGAGTAAAACACTAGGCCACCTAAAACAGGGAAGACTGAGAAACTGTCACAGCCAAGAAGAGTAGTTAGGTGTGTTGCAGTATTTTTAAAAGAATTTTGAAACAGGGCATTAGAAAACCTTAATATATCAATAAATGTGAAGTTTAGTTAATAATGCGAATGTACTCTATCAAGATGCTAGCAATAGGAGAAACTGGGCATGGGATATCTCATGAATCTGTATTATCTTCACAATTCCCCTGCAAATCTAAATCTATTCTAACATAAGCAAGTTTATTTTTCAAAAGCCAGATGTAGTCAGGTACAGGACATGAAATGCTAAAAAACAGTTCATATCCATAACAGATAACCTGTAAGATGAAAAAGAAAGAGATTGAGAAGAAACTGATATTGAAAGATTTGAAGAAATGTAGAAGATGAAATCAAGATGGAGAGAGTGGAGCACAAAAGAAGAAAAGCAAGGGCTGGATCTTCAGAAGAAAACTATATGAATGGAAAGTCTGTATTTCATTTAATACATCTTTTCAGATTGAATTTCAAAATTCTGAAGGTTTGGCACCTTTGAGGAGGTTTGCAGCCTCTGTTATATATTCATAAGATGGAGAGAAGCTAGAGTAGAGGAACTCGAGCAAGGTGAACAAAGGGGCTGAAGCCAAGAAGAACACAAAGACCAGGCAGTTACCAGGGGTGTTTCCTTTAAAGAAAAAAAAAGAAAAAAAAAAAGAGTTCCAGAGAAATGAGTTAAAATGTTTAACACTATCTTATGTTAAATGCAAAAAAAAATAAAAAATAAAAAAAACACATTTTACATCCTAGAGAATCTTCAGTAAAGATTTGCATCACTGTTGAATGTCTCTGAAGCCGTGTGCTTGCAGGTATGCATGGGTGTGTGTGGGGGACACGCACGTGCCTGTTTGTGGCTAGGAGACAGATTTCATAAAATGCTTAATGGTGAAATTAATGCTTAATGGTGAATGCAAGATGAGCATCCCTGTGGAGATCACATTGTATAGTGACCAAAAAAGAGTGGTAACTGCATCACAAGCGAGACTTAATAAAGATAGGAAGAAGGCAGTGGAAGACCTATTTTATAATTGCCTCTATTATCAGGGGTGGGATTACAGCTGATACTTATTTCTCTGGTTCAACTCAATTTTTCAGAAGGGAGGTACCAGGAAGTGAACCCAGGGGTGCTTAACCACTGAGTCTCATCCCCAGCTCTTTTTATGTTTTATTTGGAGACAGCGTCTCCCTAAGTTGCTTAGGGCTTTGTTAAATTGAGAAGGTTTGCCTCAAACTTGTGATCCTCCTGCCTCAGACTCCCAAACTGCTGGGATGTCACACAAGCACCAGCACCCCTGGCTCCAATTCAGTATTTTAAGTGGCAGAGTTGCTAAGAAGAAAATCAGTCTCTAGACAAACTGGTAAGAGGCAGGAAAAGGCCACCTGTCACTCTCAGAACAACTGGACAACTTCTTATCCCTGAGGCAAATTGGGGTCCCCGCAAGTCATGCCTCCAGAAGGAGAGACATCTAAAGGCCACTTCAGTGCCACTGCGGTGTCACTCAACGGAGCTGCCATGTGTGCTGCTGGTAAAGGAACTTCGCCAGCCTCTCGCTGGCTACCACGGTTCCTTTCCATAGTCTTCGCTCCCCTGGGGTCAGTCCCCAGGGCCTGCCACGCCTGCCTTCCTTTGTGTTCCCTGTTCTTCAGAAAATGATTCCTCTAAAATGAACCTGGCCCAACTCTCAACCCAAAGGCTCTTTCCCAGCAAGGCCTTCTCTGATGTCCTAGAGGGGGCACCTCATTATCTCAGACCCATATTTTATTCCTTCCCAGGAGGGATGGCCCCCACATCCCTCTCACTTTCCACTTTCTCCTCAGACCTAGAGAAGCTCTGGACACTCAGTGCTGCTCACACAAGAGAGCCTTGCTTTAACATGTGGAGTAGACAAACTGGACCAGAGAGGGACCGCACCTGTGCTAGCAGCGACATTGCAGAGCGGAGCTTCCACAAGAGCTTAAAATGACCTTTCTCAGGTGGGTTAGTCAGACACATGCTGCTACCTGACGCTGACCACGGGGACTAAACCTCCCCCTGCCTCCAGAAATGGGGACACCTGCACAGCTCCTGATACCCACAGTGCTCACCACTCTTTCCATGTGTGTTGAGGAGAAAGTAGAAATTATATTGAAAAGATATTCTGTCAAATAGTACAGACTACGGGCAATCGCTATTCACTGCTCAGGCTAGCAGGAAAAGTGGTTAGTGACAGAAGGCTAGCTACCTTTCTTTCTATCCAGCCAGCCATTAATCCAGCCTTCCGTGTTCCCTCCATCTCCCTTTCTCTCTCACACACACATAGGTACATACCAATAGCAGCATGGTACTGTACCATTTTATATATTTCCTTTTCAAAAAATATTTTTTTCATGCATGTGTTGCATTGATTTATTCAACAACCATTTTGTGAACATAGTATATGGCAGGCATCAGTCTAGAGACTGAAAAGTACCAGACAAGACAGCGTCTTGCCATGAACATGATTATATTCTGACAAGAGAAAACAGACCACACGACTTAACTAAACAAAGATCGATTTGTAGTAAAACAGGGCTATTTATTGAATAGAGTGACCAGCAATGAGTGGAGGCAGTGGCTCAGCCGGTCACAGCTCAGAGAAGGTGATGTTCAAGCTTAAAGCTGAGTGGTAAGAAGGAATCTGTCCTCCACGGGGGTCAAGGAAGAGGATGACCTCAAAGGAAGGATGATGGACATGGCACTGATCTCCAAATAGTACGCCAATCAATATTCATCTAAAAGAACCTAATTTTCAATACATACTCTCCTTTAAATGGATGTCATGGTAGATACTATTTAACTTTTAGATTGCTCTGATTTTTAGATTACTTTATTGATATGAAAAGATGTTCATGCTTTCTAAGATAAAAATGCACATTCACATGCAAAGATGGTAATGACATAAAATAATCTTTTATGTTCTTTTATGTAAAGAAGCTTATGATGGGATGTAAAATGGAAAAGTTATTAAGTAACATGTACCACCAGACGAGGCTTTTGAAAGAAAGATATGCAGAAATGTGCTTGTAAAATAAAAAGATAAATTATGAATGGGGTAAACAGGAAATATTAAACTGAAATGACAACATTGCTTATCTCTAACTGGTAGCCATGCAGATGACTTCTATCATTTTTGTATAGTTTGAATTTTCTAAAATGGAAACATAGAATTTATAACAAAGAAAACCTTTTTAAACCCCCAAACCAGATTTTAAAACAGCATATGAGCTACTATTCCATACTTTAAAGATATTATATGTGCATCTGCTCACTCCTTTCCAGACACTAGCTGGGCGTATTCATGTGCATATTGAAATTCTCTCCATTGTGAGTGAGGCTGAGAATGACTTTATTTTTCTTGTTTGCTCCTCAACTTTTAAAAAAAAATTTTAAATTTGTTTTAATTAGTTACACATGACAGTAGAATGCACTTTGATACATCATATATAATAGAGTATAGCCTCTCATTCTTCTGTTTATACATGATGTAGAATTCCACCTTTCATATACTTACATATGCACACAGGATAATAATGTCTGATTCATTCTACTATCCTTCCTACCTCATACACCCTCCCCTCCATTCACTTCCCTCTACCTAATCAAAGTAACTCTATTCTTCCCTAGGCCTCCCCACCATTGTGAATTAGCATCCACAAATCAGAGAAAACATTCAGCTTTTGGTTTTTTGGGTTTGGCTTATTTTGCTTAGCATAATATTCTCCATCTCCATCCAATTACCTGCAAATGCCATAATTTCATTCTTCTTTAAGGCTGAGTAATATTCTATTGTGTATATACACCACTTTTTCTTTATCCATTCATCTGTTGAAGGGCATCTAGGTTGTTTCCACAGTTTAGCTATTGTGTATTGAGCTACTGTAACATTGATATGACTGCATCACTGTAGTGTGCTGCTTTTAAGTCCTTTGGGGACAAACGAAGGAGTGGGATAGCTTGGTCAAATGGTGGTTACATTCCAAATATTCTGAGGAATCTCCATACTGTTTTCCAGAGTGATTGCACCAATTTGCATTCCCACCAGCAATGGATGAGTGTACTTTTTCCCCTGCATCCTCGACAACATTTATTGTTGTTTGTATTCTTGATGATTGCCATTCTGACTGGGGTGAGTTGAAATCTTAGAGTAGTTTTGATTTGCATTTCTCTAATTGCTAAAGATGTTGAACATTTTTTCTTGTATTTGTTGATTGATTGTATTTCCTCTTTTGTGAAGTGTCTTTTTAGTTCCTTAGCCCATTTATCCATTGGGTTGCTTTTTGGTGTTCTTTACATATCCTGGAGATTAATGCTCTATCTGAGGTGCATGTGTGCTCCTCAACTTTTTATGAAATAAAATTATATCTATTTTATGGTAGAAAAAGTTTAAGCATTTTTCTTTTTGTAAAAAGAAAATTGTATTTATAGAAATGTATTAAACTACTGAAAATATAAAGAAATTAATTCTCTAATCATTTATGATTACCAAAACTAATATTAAAATATATATAAATACACAGTTGTCGACATACAAAATTGCAACTACTTGCAAAAAAATCCTTATGATGTATTACACAAAAATGTTTATAAGTACAGAGAGCATGAACATATATTTGTCATCTTCTCAGAGTCTCCCAATTTTTTCTATAGAGGGTCAGGTCATCAATATTGCATGATTTGTGTGGGTCACATGATCTCTCTTGTACACTATTCCACTCTGCTTGTAACACAACGGTGGCCACACACTGCTGGTCTACAATGAATCTTTATTAATGGACCCTGAAATTTGAATATCATATGATTTTCATGCCATTAATATTATTTAAATGTTCAACCACTAAAAATGCAAACAAATATTCTTATCTTACCAGAAAAAACAGGTGGAAAGCTGCATTTTGCTAGAGGTCCTGGCTCAGGGCTTTATCTATTTAGCTTTTCCAACTTCTTTTAAATATTGTGTGACTCAGGCGTAAACATTCAGCCTCTGCTAACCTTGGGTGGCAACACCGTGTTACTTCTCGAGCTGATCTGAAAATAAACTGCAGATTCTATTGGAGACATGTCCCCTGAATTTTCCACAGGTATTAGATGGAAATGTCCCTTTGAGTGTCAAACCAGATTTCAAGTTCATCCTGAGGAAACACTGCCTTGGCAGAGAGCACATCCCTAAATTTTCTAAGCAGTCTCAAAGAGGAAGCTTTTAAAGTTACCTGAATGTCCATGGGAACTTCCCAGAACCACCAGTGTATTCTCCAGTGAAGAACCCTTGACAGCAGGTGAGTGAAAGAACTCCGTGGTACCAGAACCCTCAGACTACAGGGAAATCTTCAGTGAATCTGAGGTCAGGGACATGTGCCGGTCACACTCAGCAAAGCACAGAAAGATCAGCCTAGAGTCCTTAGACTGCTTTGCAATGCTCTATTTGAGAGACCTCTGTCTTTCCTGTCGTGTAGGCATGCCCAGTTGTTGAAGTCTAATAGCACCTGCCAATAATATGCTACCGATTTATTTTTAAAAGTAAATTCAAATTTGCAAGATAAAACAAAACAGCAAGATAGTCACAGTTCTCAGGGAGAAAATATCTTTCTGGCCTGTTAAGACAGTTGTAATTCAAGACATTTAATTGAATTCCCAGGCCCCTACCATGGTTATTCATCACAATGGAAATGCTTCACACTCCATGAACATTTTAAAATTCAGTAGCAGTTTTGTCCTAAAAAGTGGTGTCCAAAAGAAGCTGGCCATTGCTAGGGCTGCAGTAGCTTGCCCCTTTCTCATTCAATGAAACACCGGGAGCCTTCCTGGCACACAGAGCTATGGGGATGAAGAATTTCAATAGAAATAACCAATCTTGCTTTTGGAATTTTTCCAAATTGATTTAGTAGACAAAATGCCAATTTCTACAATGATTAAGGAATGGGGTGTTTTTTCCCAACCACATCCAGGGTTTATTAGGTAGCTAAGATTATCATATTTTCTACTTCAACATTAATAAATACCCTGCATGTTCATGCCCCAGTACTTTGTAATACAAATATGTGTCTTAGTAATGATGAACCTGATGGGAAATGTTCTATTTCTTACATAGATATCCTTCCTGCCAGGTCAATACCACATTCACACTTTGTTGTTCTTTTTAGAAAAGAGCATCGTATATACATGCAGTCATTTAAATCATTATTCGTAATAATATTAAATTTTGTTTCCTTGGGAAAAATGAACTTCAAGTGAGATATAAAATTGTTACAGAAGTTAAGAGGTGTGTTTAACTTGTGAAATGGGGAAGCATTATGGAAAATCATGATGTTCAGTTCTCAGAAAACATTGGAAGGAACCCAAGAAGCTAGACTTAGGCTTGGGAAGTGTTATCAGTGATTGTCCAACATCTGTGACTTCACAGAGATTGCCATGATGGACGGACGGGTACCCGCATCCACATCCATGCCTATGCAGTAGGTGATGATGATGAAGAAGATGATCATGACGATCATGATGACAATACTGTGAATGCTTCAAGAGTGTTGGACACTAGCAGGCCATGCAAAGTCACAGTGACCAGAAGGTTTTACAAACCAAAGGAGGGAAGCAAAGTTTTGAAGTTCTCCAATGACTGCCCACAATCCTAGTGCTCCACTTTTTTTGTAAATAAAAGTCAGGTGTCCATGCCCTTTAGAGAAGGTCATACACATGTATATGTGCTTTCGTGTACAAAGATGTGTGAAATGTATACCATGCCACACCGCCATGTGACTTATCCAAGGTACAGTTTAGTTTCATATTGAAAAATTAGTAGGTGCAATTTACCCTTTTAACAACCAAAGAAGCAAAAACACCATTGTGACAATTCAGGAAAATAATTTCACAAAATTCATCACCCATTTCTGATTAAAAAAAAATTCTCAGGAAAATAGAAATAAGCAATAAAAAGTTAATAAAAGCATCTAAAATCTGAAAAATGTTAGACTTAATGACACGAAAGAGCAAAATAAACAAATAAACTTGAATGACTCATCCTTGCCCTCCTGGATATTTATCCCAGAGAAATGCAGAATTATGAACTCACAACTGTATTTATAGATGGTTTATCTATAAAAATCTTGAAACTGAAAACAATCTAGATGTTTTTTTGAATGTGAAAAGGTGAACAGTGGTAAATTCATATTCTGGATTTCCTATCAACAATGAAAAGGAATTAGTAATGAAACACATAACCACCCTGATGATTCTCCACAGTTATATCAGGTTCAAAAGCCAGTCCCAAGATCCATACCATATCAGGCCTACATTCTTTTAATAACACAGTTTTGGAAATGGAAATGGGCAAGTGGTTGCCAGAGGTTAGGGATGGAGGCGTGGGTGGAAGGAAATGAGGAGTGTCCATAGGGCATGGGGAGGGGTCCTCCCGGTGCCAGGAAGGCTCTGGGTCCTGATGGTGCTCCTGCCAGGACACAGATGGTGTTGCACTGCAGCTCTGTAAGTTGGTTACTGTAAGAGGGGGCAGTAACCATCCTGCTCCAGTGTGGGAGGAAATGAGCAGAGGGTGCAGGGCTCTCTTTACCATCTTACAATGATACAGCCATATCCAATTATACTAAAATCAAAATCCCAAATTGCAATAAGGAAATTGATACATACGCAATTCTCTAAAATGTCTCTAATGCTCAAGTGTTGACACATTCTTACAGCTGCGACTTTGTAGATCCCGTCCATACCTCCACAAGCTAGGCTTCAACAGTATCACCCCTCTACAGATTCGACCACTGTCACTCAGAAGGCTCAAGGGACTCACCTGAGGTCAAACGGACACTAACTCAGGGTTCCTGGCCTCCCATACACACTCTCCATGTTCCTTCCCCAAACTCACCCACAAGATGTAGCTCCTTCCCAGGTAAAGCCTTAGCAGATTTTCAAAATTTTCCAATCACTTAGCTTTAGCTATTTTTCTCTATGCATTGGAAGGAAAGAGGAATCTTTGAACGAAATTTTATAAAATGAACTTTATCTAAGGAATTAACACAACTGAGAAGAATAACTTTTTAATTCACTTAATTTTCTTCCGTTGTTCATTTTTTCTCTTTTAAGAACAATATTTTCAATCTATGAATTTTCATTTAAAAAGGTTTAGAAAAAACATTTGATATTCCCTTTATTTAAGGAGAGAGAATATTTCTGGCCTAAGTAAGATAACATTAATTGAAAAAAAATACTATGTATTATACTTGTTGAATTTCCGTAAAATAGCAAAATGTTGGAAATAATAAACACTTCTAATAAAAGAAACAGTTTGATTTATCAACCAGAATAGTACTATTGACAAAGGAAAATGTTGCAAACAATGAAAAATGTAATTTCTAATACACAAACTACAAAGTAATCTGCATTATGCAAGTTTGAGAAAAATTTAATGCACATACATATTCATAAAACATAAACAAGTAAAGAGAAAAAAGGACTAGAAGATTTGATATCAAATGTTCCAACAGTAGATTAAAAAAAAATGTCATGGATTGTTTTACACTTTTCTAATCTTTCCTTTTAATTCTCCAAAGTTAATAAATATGTATCACTGTTAAGTGGTACTTTTAATTAGTTACTTAAATTGTTCTTTAAAATATTAAATTTATTATGACATTATTAAATTTATTCTTAAATTGTTATTTAAACTAAACACCACTTTAAAATGTGACTGAGGCGTGAGTACATTAGCAGCCACCAAAGCAATGCGTTGGAGTTTCCACTCATCTAGTACCCACTGATGTTCATGATGAATTGCAATCCTGCAATTCATGTGCTTCACTCTTGAGAGGAAACTGAAACAGAGCTGCTCTTGAACTTTGCACAGATGGCTGAACAGATAGAACTGAAAGGGCTTTAAACCCAGGGATGTGGAGGGTCGGCCCTGACTCCCTGCTTCCACTTTCCAACGGGGGCTCGACTTCCCTGTTTCCAGGAGGCATTCCTTCTTGACAAGCAGATCCATTTCCGCAATACCATTAGCACAACAATGCTTTTGATGAGCAATTTCTGGCTGATGAACATTCTAGGTTTTTACATTGATCTCACTTTCATTTTCTCCTAAAATGGCAAAGCCGGAGAGTGGCCCGGTCTACCAATCACCCAACTGCTGATAATCAGGATATATTTTGATATGATTGAGACTCTTGGATCTGTGGACCAGCAATTTGTTTCCCGTGGAAATTCTCCTGAATGAACAGTATTCCTAGTTGTTTAAAACCTACTTTTTTTTTTTTTTTTGATTACCAAGCATCAAACTTTCTTCTGGTCCTTTGATTTCCCCTTCCTCTGTTCTCGTAAACTTGAATGTGGTTGTGCTTCCAACATGAAATTTCAAAAAAAAAAAAAAAAAAATCGAGACACTCGACTCATCTCTACAATGTGACACTACTGTGGTCCCCGAAGCACCACCACATAAGTCAAATGAAACCTCTGAACCCGAAAATGGAAGGTAGGCTGCATTATTTACCATTCACTTCAGAGAAACCCCAAGGAAGGGACAGGCAGGGTACCTCTCCTGAGTCACTCTCCCCTATACTGAGAGCTGCCCTAGATTTTCATGATTATTTCCTGTTGTTTTCACCTTTTGCATTTGGATATTGCTCTCTATTTTTGTTATCAGACCCAAAGAAATAATAGACTCCAAGGACACTGAGAGGCCTGATCCTAAAATTCATAGGGAATCAGCCTATAGAGGAGGGAGTAGCTCCCTGGTCATCCTGAAACCAGTGTGACCTGCTGTTTACATGTTGATAGTCATTTAGAGAAAGACTGGGGGTGAGGGGATGACTCAGAATTATAATATTCTTAAGCCAAAATCTGGAATGTTCTAGGACTAAAGTCAACGCTAATTGACATGAGGATCCTCCAGCACTCCAGAGTGCTGGGTATCTTCCAGTGTTCCCCTGCCTCTCCCTGTCAGTCTCTATTTGTCCATCACCTGGTTTTATGAATAAAGCTTTATTGTAACAGATCATGCTCACTTATTTGCACAACTCCTATGTCTGTTCATGCTACAACAGCTGACATGGGCAGCCAAGGCCTTCTGAACTACACGTCCATAATTATTTGCAAGATTCAGCCCCTCCCTTCCTTAGGCTCTAAGCAAACCTGTTGCTTGAATATCTAAGCGCAGTGCTGAGACACCTTCCCCAGGAATGCCCTCTCCTCTGGTTTTCTCTATGACTCTCTCTTCTTACCCTTCAGATGAGGCTTTCATATTCCATCTTGCCTCAATTAGGTCTTACCTGCCATTTGCCTCAAAACCCTTTTAGAAATTTCCATTTTTTATACTGATTGCCTTTCTCCTGCTCTGAAATATGTTATTTGTAATTTTATATCCAATCCCAGTAACACAGTCAGCCTGTAAGGGCTCATGTTGTTGGATCAGAGCTAAGCACAGTGGGCGTGCTCAGAACAGAGGTGTGGAAGGCTTGGATCACTGTGGCTCCCCAACTCATGAGTTGAGTGAAAGGAGGGCAGAACACAGTAAGATAAACAAACACACAAACAAATAAAGTTCCAAGATAAAACCAACAGTGGTGTCTCCGGCCTCTACCCGCCAATGTACACACTAAATCTAGGCAACATGGTGGGGATTTATAGTCCATAGTCCTTCTCTGGCTCTGTCTTTGCTGTCCAACCTCAGACCATCCTCTGAAGTCCTTTCTGCTTCAGTATTCACATGCATGAAAAGAGAAAAATGAAATAGAAGATCCAAAGTCTCAATGGAATGATTCAATACCAACTCGAGATAATCTTGTAGGCACAATGCAGGAGGCAGTTTTTGTTCTTGACCCTCTGTCTGTCTGGGAATAGAAACTTGATTTCCCCATGGGGTGCCACGCAGCTCCTGTGGATTAACTCTAAGTCTTCTCTGTTGTGGGTTTGTTAACTGCATCTGACTTATCAGCTGGTTTCATCTGCTAGGTAGATTGAGTCTTCTTTGAGTATAATGTACAAGACAGGCCTGTGAGACTTAATTCCAGGACTTCAGAGAAAAAAAAAAAAAAAACAAAAAAACAAAAAGAGTGCTCCTTTCTTGTCCACATTATGAGCTATAAGAAAATACAAATGTGTACTTGCCAGGGGCCAACATGTGGAGAGAATTGCTCTATGCTGGAGACCCATGGAGGGGCAAAAATCAAGAGAAACACACACTTTTTAAATCTCCTGGAACCAGCCATACCTGAAGCATGGGCTACTTTGTTTCTTTAGGTTATGTGAATTAGTCGATCCCTTCTTCATTTAAGTCTTTATGAATTTGGTTCATTTTACTTCCAACCAAGAATCTTGGACCAAACACTTAACCAATCTTTGCGTTCATGTGTGAATGTCTTTTTATAAATGATGCTTTATCTGCTCAATTTTTAGAAATCTACTCTGTCTGCTCTCCTCCTGCTCTCCTTGACACTTCGAAGTGTCTGATATCTGACCATTTGCACAAAGCTTCAATCAATGCAAGACATAAAACTGGACATGGAAATAGATATTTTCTTGTTATATGAATTTGGACATCTGTCAACAGCAATTATTTTGTGTAAATCATTAAAAATAATTGAGTCTCTAGGAAAAAACTTATTATCACTGTGTCACCAATCACATACAAAAATGAGATGGCTCTGGCCCCATTAGGTTTAAGCGGAGATAAAAAGTAGCCCAGGTTGTTTACCTTTCTCTCTTTAAAAAGACCCAGTGGGGAAGAATCAAATCATACTGTGATTATTGAACATTTCAGGCACTGCAAACCACAGGCTCGCTGGGTTTTGAATGCTCTGCATTGGAAACTTATCAACACCTAACTAGTAAAAGTAGAGACTGACATACAATTAAATTCAGACTGCCTGGCCATGATATGGACCAGCAGGATCCTGTGAGACCTTGCTTTATGTAGCTTAGATTTTACATGTTTCCCGTGTCATGATTTCTTCACAACTTCCTGATTTCAATAATAAATAATTCCATTTCATAGATACGGCAAAACAAGACACATAAATCTCAAGTGGTTGATGAAAGATCCCATAGTACTTGTCAGTTGAGATAAGAGCACTGGTTCCTAATTATTTTTTCTTCCTAATAGCAAGAATGTCATGTAAAGCTTGAAAGATAGACTTAGATGTTCAAAATCTGATAAAACCTACAGATATTCTGCTTAGACAGCACATGGACACATAAGTAAAATTGGAATCCAAAATCATAAGAAATTGATCCCTGAACTCTCTTAATTAAACTCCTTGTCATGCTCAGATTGAGATTAAGAATATTAACTGGAACGAAATCATAACTGTTGACCCCCCTCTAAAGTCCTCTATCATAGATGATGACCAATGTTTGTGAGGTGCAATCCGTTTTCTTATCAGGATAAAAAGTTGTGTCTTAACATTTTGCCAAATGTTACATTTAATCTCATCTGTAAAAGATGCAACTCATGTCAGATCCTTTTCTTCCACCCTTTACAATAAAAATTGCATTTGCTCATTAACTCCAGTTATCTAGTCCTGACTTACCTCTGGCCTCTCGATTTAAAGTTTCCAGTGCATAGATTCTGGAAGCCGGGAGGACGTCTTCAGTGCCTGTTGATAAAAGCATCTGTTATTTGGGGCCATGCACCTTCCCTTTAGTGGCTTCTACACCTGCTGCTTCTGCTCCCACAGTGCAAGGGCCAGCCGCAACCTCTGCCCACCACCCTGTGCTTAGTGGTGCCACCTTATGCTGTGGCACTGCCACTGTGGAATTGCTGAGGTCCACATCTGTTGTTTCCTGCCAACCTCAATAGTAGAGCCTCTTGATGCCCAAATCCAGGCTGGAGGTGAGTCTTCTCTGCCTGCTTCTAGCTAGACCTTCTTATGAGGTGCACAGTACTCTGCCCACATGATACAGTCAGTTTAGGAATGCATTTTTTTAAAACAAAATCCATGGCAAGGAACAATAATGGGCCATTCACCTCAATCTGTCAACAGAACTTTGTACCTGAAAAGTTTAGCTGGATCTTTGGTGATAAATTTCTCATAAAAAGATTTCCAAAGTCTCCACCCTTCCCTGTCCCCATAGCCTGTGCAATATCACTCTGCAGCTCTTCCATCAAGAGGCGGCTGTTTCCCATTCCTTGAATCTGACAGGTTTCTGTCTTGAATCAGAGAGCAGAATGTGCTGGAAGTACTGTGTGCTGGCTCCAAGCCTGGCCTCTACAGCTCCTGGACACTCCTGCTGGTTCCGACCACTGAGGTTTTCGCAGGAGGATGTACAGCGTGGCCTGCTGGGAATGGCAGGTGGTGTGGAACAAAACTGGGACTGTCATTATCCCAATCAAGATTCCAGACTGCTGAGAGATCCCAGGAAGCTGAGCAAAGCCAGTCGGTGGCGAACCACGGAAACAAGTAGCTGTTCTAGACTCACCATCACCAGCCTTGGTGAGCTAGATGCTTGGTTTAGGCACAGTGTTTCAGAGTGGTTTGTTACTCAGCGTTCGCTGGCCCATCTTGCTTCCTCAGAGCAGTTTTGCCTTTAGAAATTCTCCATTTGCTGATGCAGAAGCTGTCCAGCAAGCCCACCTCATTAGTCTTGCAAACGCCCAGGTGGCTCTGAATCACAACAAGGTGATTCAAGTTAGGATGCTCCTATTACACATGAATTCTAAGTTGCTATTTTTTTTTAATAAAAGTAGAGTATGTCAGATTTTTTAGTAATTGATTAATCATCTCATCCTTCACAATTACTTTTAAAACAGTAAGTGCTGAATGATTTTGTTAATTATTCACATTTTCTTTTTACCATATTTTTTTGAGGTTTTCACATACAAACATATTTTTATTACCTAAAAATTTCCTATTTTACTAAGAATGGTAGTGTATACCTGTAATGCCAATGGCTCCAGAGACTGAGGCAGGACAACCACAGGTTCAAGGCCAGCCTGAATAGCTCAGCAAGGTCCTGAACAACTTAGTGAGATCCTGTCTTAAAAAACTAAAAAATAAAAAGGGGCTAGGGATGTCACTCAGTGGTAAAGTGACTTTGGGATCAATGACCAAAACCTTTCCAAAAATAAAAAACAAGTAAGATAATTTTAAATTTTAAAAATTCCTATTTTGATATCATAAGACCTATCTGTCTGACTTTGCTCCATACATTTATTTATTTATCAAATACTACTTTTCTTAAAATTATAAAAGATATATGTGATGCCCTTGTAAAATGAATGATGTAACTACTTCTCTCTACCACATTTAGTGTTTAGTAATTTAGTAGTTTACAGAGGTTAGTAGTTAACATTTATTGAGTGCTTAGTATGTGCTAGCCATAGCCCTGATCATAGCCCTAATAATCAAAAGGAGCAGGCTTTAATATGTCCCATATTAGACAGCTTAACCCCCTTGGTAAAGATTTCAAAGTAAATGGAAGACTGTGATTCCTGTGTGTGTCCTACAAGAAGCAGAGTGTCTTTCTGACCTGGGCTTAACATTACAACTGAAGCAGATCATGGAGGGTGTTTTCTTCATTACCAAAGATCTCAGGGCAACCATCCCCTCTAGCCTGTCCTGTGCGTAATGTGTCAGGAACTGCATGTGGGTAAGCAGTGACGAGGAGTAGCCTGAGGAAATACTGATCTTTGGTTTTGGTATCTGCAGAAGTGAAAAACATCTCATGACTCGAGAGTCTGGATCAGATGTGCATCATCTGGCCCACCTGGTCTGAGAAGGTGCACACCAGTTGGAAACACCCATCACCCACCTACATACACAACCCCTAAATCAGCTTCCTGGCAGGATGAACTTGTGACAGAGCTTCCATCTCCTCCCCTGGATGGATTTTCAAAGTCAACATCCTTGGCTCAATACCTTGTCTCTCTGCTTAATTGGCCTACCGAGTGCTGAGCAGCCAGACCCAGACTCGATATCCCTGCCTCTCCTCCTGCCTTCTGCTGCTTATGTTTCAGAACTCGACTGGCACTGACAGATATGAATCATCTCTATGAGCTTTTTTTGTGTTATTATAGAAAGGTCCCTGGACAGTTTTGAGATATGAATGGGCTAAGAGTTTGATTTCTCTAAACCACATGGCTTTTTAAACCATTGAGATTATTAGTGGAAGTTATTTCCTGAGAGAAGGAAAAGTTGTATTTTTGCTTTGCTTTTTGCAGTGTTTCTAGATCATTGGGGAAAAAAAAAAACCCTCAATTTTCTGTAGTTCACAAAAGCAAATACTTTTCTCACTCAGCCTTCTGGGTCCAGAGGAGTTAGCTCATTTGCATGGGCAGGGTTGGGCTGGACTCGACTATGGGTTAGGTCCAGGGCTGCTTTGCATGTCTTCATTATTTAGGGTCCAGCAGCCATCCATGGCTTGGCCTTTTCATGGTAACACAAGAGAAAAAGCCAAAGTGTCCAAACATAGTTAAGTTTTGGTCAGAACCATTAACTTTAACATTCTTAGGATCAAAGCAAGTTACTTGGCCAAGCTCAATTAAAGAACATGAAAATATTCCCCATGTACCACAAAGTCATGGCAAAGGTAGGGAGATATAATTCTATAAAAGGAAGAGTAATGCCTTGGGAGCCATGATGGAACCTACCCGAGGATGCCTAGGAAGCATTTTTGAAGCTTTCCATGCCTCTCCAGTATAATTCAACCAACTTAACTAGATGGAAATCTCTCAAAGGGCAATTTTATATCTTCTTGGACATCTCCAGAGCGTGGTCCAATATTACTTCTTCAAAAAAAAAAACAAAAACAAAAAACTCTAACAAATAGTACAGCTTCTGGTATATCATTAAATGCTTGTATAGTGAGGATGCATTTAGAAGTAGGAGTGACAAAATGCCTACAACTTCGACTTATATTATGGATTAGCCATATTGAGAGCTATGATATTGTTCTTGAAAGACTGCAGAAGAATCAGAATGGCATTTAAATCCTCCGGCATTTACTAGTTGTGTTACCTTTGGAGTTGACTTAACGACTCTTAACTAGTGCCTTCTGCAAAATGGAAAAAAAAATCACCAATCTTTTGTGAACAAATAAGAGACTTTCAAGCATGTCCACCTTCTAATCCCTGGAAACTGTGAGTGTTAAGCCCCATGGCATTCAGAGATATGATCAGTTTGCTAATTGATGACTTTAAAACTTGAGAGTATCCTGAATTACCTGGGTGGATCCAATCATGAGCCCTCAAAAGTGGAGAACTTTCCGAACTAGAGATAAGTAGACTCCAAGCAGAAGGACTTGATACTCTGTCTATGGCTCAATATGTAGAAGGGTGGACATGGAAGGATTAGACCAGGGCTTCCAATCTCCAGATGACAACCACGAAGGAGCTGGAGACTTCAGTTCCATGACTGCAAAATACTGGATTCTGGAAGCATCCTGAATGAGTGTGGAATTGGATTTTTTTTTTCCCCTTGTCACTCTGTTGGGAATGAGGCACTGCAAACACTTTGACTTTCACCAGGTGAGATGGTGTGGTACGGGACTTCAGATGACAGAACCTTGAGAATAAATGGCGGGTGTTGTTTCAACCAAAGTTTGTGGCAAGTGATTGGAGCAGGAATGGAAAACTGATTCAATGGGAATCCAATGAAGTAAGAGACACCATTCTGAGCCTCAGCCCCTGTAGACTGTTTATTAGCATATGCAACTTCTGGCCATGCCTACTGGGTTAAAACATCCAACCGGAAGTTCAATTTCTCCAACTCTCCTGGCACAAAAATATCATTAGTGGAGATTTTTGGGTCCCAGCTAATTAGACATGATACCTAATGAGCAGTGCACTCTATGTGTGTATGCACAAATCTCTGCTGTCTGCTACCACAGGAAACAAGTCGCTTCAAATCCAACCACTGTAACTTCTCATTAAGTTTCCCTGGTTACTGGCCATCAGCGAAAGCTTTGTCTACCTTGAAATGCAAATGTTAACATGACTCACCAACCAACCAGGCAAGTTGAAAAGATCCTCAAATGTGGTTATAGAATCCAGGAGAGCAGGCAACTTTATTTTCTACCCCTTTCTTTGGCTCCCAAATCTTTTTCTTTTCCTGTATGGTTTCTTTATTTTCTTTGGCTTTCCTGCCTCAGATACTTCTCAAGCTATAAAGTGAATCCAAAGAACGATAAATGAAAATTGAAAAGATAAATTTGGCAAGTCTGGAGTCAGAGTAATTTGATCATGGAGGAAAAATCCAACACGTGGAATGAATGAAGGCAAGTTTGAAAGCCAAGGATACTGCAAGCTGGGTTAGTCTTGCCTTTCTACAAACAGGTGCACTTGTTTTAAATGATGCAGAAAGCATCTCTTCCCTCTCAAACAGATGGGTAATTATGTGGAAGAAATGGCAATCGACAGCCACGCAGGAGGAAGAAAACTGAACTGCTCATGTGCTGTCTATCCAAATACAACATTTTGCAACCTAGATTAAAAAAAAAATTGTAATCCCACCACAATGTACTTTTAGGAGAAGAAAACCACTTATTATGGTGGAGTGGGGCATCCAACAATGGCGCCAGCTCTTATCACTCTACAGTGAAATGGGTGGGGTGTTTATCCAACAATAAGGTTTTCAAGAAAACGCCTGCTACTGCTAGTGGGAGTTCAACAGATCTTCCTCTTCCCTGTTTAGCAAATGGTGATTGTGTTGAGGCTTCCCTAGGACCAGGCAGGGGTACTGAGTCACACTACCCAAGCCTGTAGGAGCAACAGAATCACAGAGGGGAAGGTCTACTAAGGGCTTTCATTTTCAATTACTCTTGCCTGAGATTTCATGGTTTAGGATCTGGACAAACAATTGCCATGGCAACCATTATCTCCAGCAATTTGTATTCTTTGCTCATTTTTGTTCCACTTTTGCAAAAGCATTAGTGTATTCGTGTTCAATTTATTTTTTACCAGTCAGTTCCCCTCTCACACATGCCGCTGCGCTTACCACCCCCATCATCACATCGATAGAATTTTTTAATAGCCTGGTATTTGGCTTTTGTTAACTATGAATTAAAAAATCCACCAGCTCATAGCTCTGCTTTTATCACCAAAGTTTCCTTCAAAATGATTGAAGAAGGTGGGTTGTCTTGAGGTATCATCTCCCAACTCTTTGTACTTGAGAGCCGGTGAGCAGGGCTGGCCTGATCTGGACAACTTTTAAGGATGAAATCCAAAGAAAAAAGGATGCCTGCCTAACTAGATTCCGGTAGCCTCCTCTAATCAAAGCCGCAGTCTTACGGATCATTGCACTTTCTAGCCTGTACCTACCTATCACTTTCATATATAAAAGTGCAACGTGCTGAGATTTGTCCCTTTAAAGGTCTTTAATATCAACTTTCCTGTACTTTCATGAAAAATAATTATGCATTCTTCTAATCCCTTACCTTACCAAAAAGTTACCGTGGTCTTTGGTGCTATGATTAGAGTATAGAAGAATCAGGGTGTAGCCCTCTTCCTGCTGGATGAGCTGTGATTCCTCTGCATGGATCCGTCTTCCTGACAGGCAGCAATAAGGAAGTCATGTCCACTTGTTACAAAGGCTGTGGTGTAGACACTGAGTGGTTTTTCTATACCCTGGAATATGAAACCCAGTTACCATATACTAACTGCAATACTTGGAGCTGTATCAAATTTAACTGACATCTTGCTATTTTCATTTTACATGAGAGGGAAGAGGATTTTTAGAAAAATTAAATAACCCAGCTGAGGTCTCAGAGGCTTCATTCCTAACACCTTTCCAGATGTTCTTTCAGCTCATTGGGTTCCACGTGTTCTGAAGCCCTGCACCATCCTACACTTGATTAATGTGTCTAATTCAGCTCGAGTGTAACAAGGATCACAGATTCTCTCTGAATAAGAATCAAATATGTTGAGTGCGGTATCAAACTGCATTCCCTCCCAGGGGACATTCATCCACACAGAAGAAACCAGGCATGATCAGGGGGCTCCAGTGTGAATACAGTTTACAGAAGAGGAGTGGCATCTCTCAGATTTGTTCTCTGGCCCGGCCCCCAATGGACTCATGCCTGAGTCCTGGGAAAAACAGGAAGATGCAAAGGAAATCTGCAGAATAGTTCATGGGGTTCCACAAGCCCCTTCGTTGGTGTCCTCCTCAACCCAAGTGGAGCATAAGAAAAGAATATCTCTCCAAACCTCTCCTTCCCACTCCGGAGAGTCTACTCTGCAATGTTGAGATCTGAAACCCATTCAATTAACAAAACATTGGTGCATCGGCAGCCACTGCCATCAGAGAGGCAGGCCATGCCCAGCAGGAGACAGAAACTGCCAACAGTAGCCAACACAGCTGCACCAGTTGGACGCTCAGCAGATCTAGTGAGAATCCTCGGTGAATGCTTACGGGGGACACTGTCCAACTGACACAGAAGCACCTGCTGAATATCCAGCAAGACTGAGAGTTTATGAACATCAGTAAAAAATCCCGAGACTAACCCAGTGGCATTTTGTGTATTTTGTTCATTCATTCAGCAAATAATTATTAAGTACCTGTTATATTTCAGACACTGTGCTCTGTGGCAAGAGATCAGTGGTGCACACACGGGCCTGTCTTCAGGAAACTTGCAAGACACACTTTGATGATTTAGAGTATATATTCTGTTTGTAGAATGCTATTGGTTGTTCAGGGTCAAGAACAGATAAAATAATTAGAGATGGAGTGGGTATAAAAAACTCTGGGTTAGAATGCCTTTAGAGAGAGATCCAAGAGGGCAGACTAGAGGGAGGCTGTGGTGCTTGTCGCTCTGTAAGTCGGGATTCATGCAGAGAAAAATCTGTTTCTCAGTGAGGCAGTCTTTGCTCCTCATCGATCTCCTGCCATTTACCGCATGTGTCCACCTGGATCACCTACAGTCTGCCAGCTTATCGACTACATTTTGAATGTAGATTGCTCACTGACTGCCGCCCATCATCCATCATTTGCCCATCTGCCTGCCTCTGGCCTGCCCATCGCCTGCCTTTCACCTACCCATCACCCATCGATCGAGGTCCACCTGCCAATCATCTGCCAGTAGCCTGCAAACCGCCTGCAGACCATCAGTGGATGGCAAGCTGCCTGCTGTTGCCTGGAAGTCCACCGTCACAGTACCCACAGGTTTGGTTACACGTGGCTGCCACTATTTTGGGAAAACAGCCAGGAACTTCAGGACTCCCAGCCCAAGTGACGGAGCCCCACCTCCAGGGGCCCGGGCCTGACCGACCGCGCCCCACACAGAGTTGGTGCCCATGCCCTGCACTGCATCTCCCCATTTGTCAACATGTTTGAAAGCCAGTGCAGCCATATTGGATTATCCTGGAAGTGGAAACTGACATTTGGTGGGGCAATGCTGGAGACTGGAAGCTCATTGTCAGGTACCTCTCATGAATCAGGCTACTGAAGACGGAAGGTTTAAATAGTATATGATTGTTATAGTGTAGGGTTTTTTTCTCCTTTGTGAAAATTTTTAAATTTTTATTTCTTTATTTGTCTTCCTCTCTATTTTCCTTTTGTTTACCTGTTTCCTCAGAGTCTCTTTCTCCCTTTTCTCATACTAACAACCAACTTCTTTTGACTACACTTTTACTCTTCCTATGATCTAGAGCTTCTTAATACTCCTCTTATTCCATTAACAGTTACATCCTAAACCCCTTCCCATCCTCTTTGTCCTCCATTAGAAACTTCCATCCGCATTTCAAATCTATCTATTATAGTGTAGATTATAATTGAACTCATCCTCTCTGTTTATTATGACAATATTATCAACATCTTCATAGGGGCTATTTGGTTTACGGCTTCATATTGTCTATACTGGATGTTGCTAATATTGATCTCCCCCTTAAAGAAGAGGATTTGAAACCTGCAGAGTCACTATCAGCCTGTAGGGCAGAAACTGCAATACCCCAGATCTGCATTGCTAGAGGGGAAGATACGTGAACATATGAAAAAACAAGGAAAGAAAGTGTTCCAAACAAACCAAGATTCTCTACTACTAGAATCCATGGTAGAAGAAATATCAGAAAGGAGTTCAGAATATACATGATTAAAGTGATTTGTAAAGTGAAGGATGAGATAAGAGAGCAAATGCAGGCAATGATTGATCACTCCAATAAGCAGTTGAAAGAGCAGCTATAGGAAGCAAAAGATCACCTCAGCAAAAAGATAGAGATTCTGAAAAAAAAAACAGAAACAGAAATCCTTAAGATGAAGGAAACAATAAACCAAATAAAACACTCAATGGAAAGCATCACCAACAGACCAGATCACTTGGAAGACAGAACCTCAGACAATGAAGACAAAATATTGAATCTTGAAAATAAAGTTGCCCAAACAGAGAAGATGGTAAGAAATCATGGACAGAACCTCCAAGAACTATGAGATACCATGAAAAGACCAAATTTAAGAATTATTGGGATTGAGGAAGGCACAGAGATATAAACAAAGGCTTGAACAACCTATTCAATGAAATAGTATCAGAAAATTTTCCAAACCTGAAGAATGAAATGGAAATTCAACTACAAGAGGCTTACAGAACACCAAATGCACAAAACTACAAATGATTCACACCAAGACACATTATAATGAAAATGCCTAATACACAAAATAAAGATAGAATTTTAAAGGCTGTTAGAGAAAAGCATCAGATTACATATAGGAGGAAACCAATACAGATATCAGCAGATTTCTCAGCCCACACCATAAAAGCAAGAAAGGCCTGGAACAATATATTTCAAGCTCTGAAAAAACATGGTTGCAGATCAAGAATCCTATATCCAGAAAAACTAACCTTCAGATTTGAAAACAAAATAAAATCCTTCCACGACAAACATAAAGGAATTTACACATAGAAAACCTGCGCTACAGAACATTCTCAGCAAAATATTCCATGAGGAAGAAACAAAAACCAACAATGTAAGTCATCAAAGGGAGGAGCTACCCTAAAGGAAAAGTCAATCAAGTCAGGAGAAACCAAGTCAAGTTAAAGTCAAAATAAGTCAAAATTACTGGGAATACAAATCATATCTCAATAAGAACCCTGAATGTTATTGGCCTAAACTCATCAATCAAAAGACATAGAGTGGCAGATTGGATTAAAACAAAGACCCAATAATATGCTGCTGTCAAGAGACTCATCTCATAGAAAAGGGTGAAAGGACAGGAAAAACTTACCACACACATGGACTCAGTAAAAAAGCAGGGGTTTCCATCCTCAGATAAAGTGGACTTCAAGCCAAAGTTAGTCAGAAGGGATAAAGAAGGACATTTCATACTACTTAAGGGAAATCTAAATCAAGAAGACCTAACAATCATAAATATTTATGCCCCAAACCATGGCCTATCCATGTACATCAAACAAATCCTTCTCAATTCCAGGAATCGAATAGACCACAACACAATAATTCTGGGTGACTTTAACACACCATGGACACCACTAGATAGATTGTCAAAAAAACAAACAAACAACAAAAAAACTAAACAAAGAAACCATAGAACTCAATAACACAATCAATAACTTAGACTTAACAGACATATATAGAATATTCCATCCATCAACAAGGGAATGCACTTTCTTCTCAGCAGCACATGGGTTCTTCTCTAAAATAGACCATATGTTATGCCACAAAGCAGCCCTTAGTAAATGCAAAAAAGTAGAGATACTACCTTGTATTCTACCAGATCATAATGGAATGAAATTAGAAATCAACAACGAAATAAAAAACAGAAACTACTCCAACACCTGGAGACTAAATAATATGCTATTGAATGATACATGGATAAGAGAAAACATCACGGAGGAGATTAAGAATTCTTAGAGGTAAATGAGAATAATGATACGACATATCAAAATCTCTATGAAAGCAGAACTAAGAGGAAAATTCATTGCATTGAGCACATTCAAGAAAAGAATAAAAGGTCAACAACGACATGACCTAAGATCACAGCTCAACGTCCTAGAAAAAGAAGAACAGAACAACACCAAAAGTAGTAGAAGACAAGAAATAATTAAAATCAGAGATGAAATCAATGAAATTGAAACAAAAGAAACAATTCAAACAATTGACAAAACAAGAAGTTGGTTCTTCGAAAAAGTAAACAAAATGGATAAACCCTTAGCCACACTAACAAAGAGGAGAGAGAAAACTCAAATTGCTAAGATTCGTGATGAAAAAGGAAATATCACAACAGACACCATTGAAATACAAAACATAATTAGAAACTACTTTGAAAATCTATAATCCAATAAAATAGAAAATCCCAAGGACATCAACAAATTTCTAGAGACATATGATTCTCCCAAACTGAACCAGGAGGACAGACACAATTTAAACAGACCAATTTCAAGTAATGAAATAGAAGAAGCCATCAAAAGCCTACCAACCAATAAAGGCCAGGACCAGATGGATTTCCAGCTGAGTTCTACAAGACCTTCAAAGGAGAACTTATACCAATACTCCTGAAAGTATTTCATGAAATAGAAAAGGAGGGAAGCCTTTCAAATTTATTCTATGAAACCAGTATCTCTCTGATACCAAAACCAGACAAAAACCCATCTAGGAAAGAAAACTTTAGACGAACATCTCTGTTGAATATAGATGTAAAAATCCTTAACAAAATTCTGGCAAATTGCTTACAAAAACATAGTAACAAGATAGTGCACCACGATCAAGTGGGGTTTATCCCAGGGATGCAAGGTTGGTTTAACATCCAGAAATCAATAAATCTAATTCTCCACATCAATAGACTTAAGTTTAAGAATTACATGATTATTTCGATAGATGCAGAGAAAGCATTTGACAAAATACGGCACCCCTTCATGCTCAAGACACTAGAAAAAATAGGGATGGTAGGAACATACCTGAACATTTTAAAGGCTATTTATGCTAAGACCACTGCCAACATTATTCTTAATGGAGAAAAACTGAAAGCATTCTCTTTAAAAACTGGAGCAAGACAGGGATGTCCACTGTCACCACTTCTATTCAACATCGTGCTTCAAATACGAGCCAGAGCAATTAGATAGACCACAGATATTAAAAGAATACGAATAGGAAAAGAATATCTCAAGCTGTCACTATTTACCGATGATATGATCCTATATTTAGAGGATCCAAAAAACTCCACCAGGAAACTTTTATACCTAATTAATGAATTCAGCAAAATAGCAGGATATAAAATAAACACACATAAATCAAATGCATTGATATACATAAATGATGAATCATCTGAAAGTGAAATGAGGAAAACAACTCCATTCACAATAGTCTCAAAAAAAAAAAAAAAAGACTTGGGAATCAATCTAACAAAAGAGGTGAAAAACCTCTACAATTAAAACCTCAGAACCTTAAGAAAAGAAATTGAGGAAGACCTTAGAAGATGGAAAGATCTCCTGTGTTCTTGGATAGGCATAATTAATATAATCAAAATGGCCATACTTCCAAAGGTGCAATACAAATTTAACGCAATTCCAATAAAAGTCCCAATGATATTCCTCATAGAAATAGAGAAAGCAATTATGAAATTCATCTGGAAGAACAAAAGACCCAGACTAACCAAAACAATCCTGGGCAGGAAGAATGATGCAGGAGGTATCACAACACCAGACCTTAAACTCTACTATAGAGCAGTAGTTACAAAAACAGCATGGTATTGGCACCAAAATAGACAGGTAGACCAATAATACAGAACAGAAGACATGAAGACACAGAGACAAACCCACATAAGAACAGTTATCTCATATTAGACAAAGGTGCCAAAAACGTACAATAGAGAAAATATAGCCTCTTCAGCAAATAGTGCTGGCAAAACTGGAAATCCAGATGCAGTAAAATGAAATTAAACCCCTATTTCTCATCCTGTACAAAACTCAACTCCAAATGAATCAAGGATCTAGGAATTAAACCTGAGACCCTTCACCAAATAGAAGAAAAAGTAGGCCCGAATCTTCTTCATGTTGGCTTAGGACCGGACTTCCTTAACCAGACCCCCAAAGTGCAAGAAATAAAAGGAAGAATCAATAAATGGGACAGATTTAAGCTAAAACCTTTTTCTCAGCAAAAGAAATAATCAATAATGTGAAAAGAGAGACTACAGAGTGGGAGAAAATCTTTGCCACACGCACTTCACTAATCTCCAAAATATATAAAGAATTTAAAATATGTCACACCAAAAATACAAAGAACCCAATCAATAAATGGGCTAAGGAACTGGGCAGACACTTCACAGAAGATGATATACAGGTGATCAACAAATATATGAAAAAGTGTTCATAATCTCTAGTAATTAGAGAAATGCAAATTAAAACCACCCTAAGATTTCATCTAACTCCAATTAGAATGGCTGTTATCAGAAACACAAGCAATAATAAGTATTGGCGTGGATGTGGGGGAAAAGGCACACTTGTACATTGCTGGTGGAGTTGCAAACTGGTGCAGCCACTCTGGAAAGCAGTATGGAGATTCCTCAAAAAACTTGGAATAGAACCACCATTTGACCTAGCTATCCCACTTCTTGGTTTATACCCAAAGGACTTAAAATCAGCAAAGTATAGGGATGCAGCCACATCAATGTTCATAGCTATTCACATAGAATTCATAGTAATTCATCAATGTTCATAGCTATTCACATAGAATTCATAGCAATTCACAATTGCTAGATTGTGGAACCAACCTAGATGGTCTTCAATGTATGAATGGATAAAGAAACTGTGGTATATATACACAATGGAATATTACTCAGGCATAAAGGAGAATGAAATTATGGCATTTGCTGGTAAATAGGTGGAGTTGGAGAATATCATGCTAAGTTAAATAAGCCAAGTCCAAAAAAACCAAAGGCCAAATGTTTTCTCTGATGACACATAACAGGGGGTCGGGGAGAGGTGGTGGGGTCGGGGGACAAGAGTAGAATGGAGGAACTATGAATGGTGTAGAGGAAAATGGGCCAGGATGGGGTGGAGAAAGGAAAGATAGTAGACAGATGAACAGTATTACCCTATGTATATGGAAGATTATATGAATTGTGTGAATCTACATTGTGAAAAAAAGATATATTCCCTGCTGTATAATCATATCGAAATGGGTTCTACTGTCATGTACAATTAAAAAGAACCAATAAAAAAAAGAAAGTTAAAAAAAAAAAGAATGCCTTTTGAGAAAAGGCGGGGAAATCAATTCCCGAGCACGGGTGAAGGAAGTGCATGTGAATGTGTCCACATTGTAGGTCCTCCCAGAATGTTGGGTCCCTTATTTAAGAAACTTGTCCTCTGATGTGATGTTTCAGGGTGAATGCAACAGAGTGGAGTGAGTAGGAAATGTGGAAATGCTTCCCTCTCTCTCTCTCTCTCTCTCTCTCTCTCTCTCTCTCCCTCCCTCCCTCCCTCCCTTCCTCCCTC
>JAJEJO010050391.1:44073-75844 GCA_020662805.1 Glaucomys volans | reverse complement strand
TCCCTCCCTCCCTTCCTTCCTTCCTTCCTTCCTTCCTTCCTTCCTTCCTTCCTTCCTTCCTTCTAGTGAAAACAGCAGAACTGACTTTGAATTTACCTTCTGATTTCAGGAAGTGGTCCCCAGGTCTCACTGAGGATGTGGTGGGAGTTTATGAGTCAGAAGGGCAAGTCCAGCACCAAGTCTCATCATGACTATGGCAGGGTTACTGTCCCTTGGTGCAGAGACATCTCAGAATCTTTCTCCACATCATCTCCCTAGTTGAGCCCAGCTACTCCCATGAACAATGATCTCTGTGTGAGGGGAATCAGCACAAGCTGTGACCCTAGGCTCAACCAAGGTCATGTGGCATCCACCCTAGTGTGTGGCCATGCATGGGACTTCCTTCATCTTAGCTTCACCATCAGAAGCAGGAAGCCTGGAGCCTGGGGGTCTGACAGCGTGTGTTTGAGGGTGAGACCTGGCAATGGCTATGTTAATTCTTCCCCTTTGGTCGGAACACAGTCACATGATCCCAATTTAGTTGCAAGGAAATCGGAGAAAACATAGCTCAATGATTACTAAGGGTCTCGGCATATGGGACTCCATCATGTCTGTGATTCCCAGAGCTCACAATGACTTCAAGTGCATCTGGCTGCCTAAGCCATCACCTTCTCCCAAATCAGCTCTTTTTCACATTCCACTTGTGAACACGATACTACCTGGGTCTCCAGTCCCATGTCCTTGATACTTTCTTCCTCCCCTGGTCCATTGATCTGGTGAGCTCGGACTGTCCTCCTTCTTTCCATCTTTACCTGTCACCATCATCTCACCTGCCTGGGAATGTGTTCTTCGTGTTTCCTCTCCTTTCTGCTCCCAAAGCTCAAGGAAAAGTATATATGGTGAATGTCATTCTATCCTGTCTCTCTCATGCATATTTTCTTTTACTTACTTCCTTTTAGCCGTAGGAATCATCTAACTCCTTACACATAGACCATCGGACCTGAATGATTGATTCCTCCATTTCCAAATGAGAGAATATTTATTAAAGTAAAAATGCTCAAAAATCATTATTGAATCATGACTTTAATAAATATTACAGGAAATTACTGTTTGCTAAGATAGTGATAGAAATATTTAACTCTCCCTGAGCGGGAGGGGTGAAGGGCAGGGGTCTGGGTAGGCTTCCTTGTAGTGTATTTAAGCTGAGACTTGGAGGATGCAAAGGGAATAGCAGAAGTGGCCTAAGAGGTTCAGTGCACCAGGGTGGCTGGGCTCCTCCAAATTCAGCATTGTTTTCTAGGGCAATGGTACTTTGTAAATGTTACAAAGCTCTGGCCCTTGAGGAGAAGGGACATTGCAGGAAGAGACCCTCACTATAGGAAGGCTAGGAGGAATGAATGCTCATCATGAACACTTGACACCTGAATTGCCATTTGCCTCTTTATTCATTATGCAGAATTCACACCCGAGAGTCACCCATGGAACTTTAATATAACTGAGTGTCTGATATCACCTCCCACCAGTGCCCCAGTGAAATCAGATTTCTTCAATGATGAGCCTAGAAAATGTGTTCATGGTGTTTTTAATTTTTAATTCAGAGTTCCCAGAAGACACTGCATATTTAATTCATGAACATAAATTCAAGAAAATCTGATGCATAATTTCAAGAAAGCTGCATAAATCTTCAAATACACATATGTAAATATATATACGTATTTCCATGCATGTGAGTGTGCACACACATAAAACTTCTGTTTGCTGAGTGTATGTGTATTTGGTAACTTG
The DNA here is from genome assembly GCA_020662805.1 of Glaucomys volans. Taxonomy (NCBI): domain Eukaryota; kingdom Metazoa; phylum Chordata; class Mammalia; order Rodentia; family Sciuridae; genus Glaucomys; species Glaucomys volans. The sequence goes on along the minus strand of JAJEJO010050391.1, from coordinate 74,080 downwards.
TTTTGTTGAGTTTTTATGTCTGTTTTCACTTGGTTCTTCTTTATAGCTTCCTTTTTCTTTTTACTTGGCTAAGATTTTCCATTTTTCATTTATTAAGCTGGTCCACGATTGGTTAAGTAGTTTTAAATGACGTCTGTTTTAAGATCTTTGTCAGACGGTCTGACGTCCTCCTCACCCAGTATTGGCAGCTCCTGAGGCCTTTTTCCTTTCTCCTGGCTCTTGCCATAGCGAATTATTTTCAGCTGACCCTTGGACATGTTGGTACAGTGTTACGAAGGTCTGGACTGTACTTAACCTCGGGTTTACTTGGCTTCCTCAGATGCTCTCCCAGGTTGGGGTGGAGGCCGTGGTCTCCCCACCAACCTCCACTGATATCTGGAAGGAGGTCCTTTCCCCACCGGTGGAGGCGAGGGTTGCAGCTCCCCATAGGCTCGCACTGATCTCTCGCTGGGTGGAAAGGCAGCCTCATCACTCCTCCCCTGTGGCCTTCCTGGGTTCCTTTGGTTGGAGGGCATGCTGGCCTCCTTAGACTGCAGAGAAAGTCCTGCTTCTCCACGGACGTCCCACTGCTTTCCGCTCAGGGCAAGGAGCACCTCATTCATGCCCAGTGGACACCCCAGGTGGCTCCCATGGACACCAGGGGTGGAGGGCTCCTTATCTCCTAGTCAAGATGAAAATCCTCGCTCCCTAAAAACCTTTTTCTGACGCTATTCCGGTTGGGGCTGAGGGACGTGTTAAGTGCTGGGAAGGCGGATGTGCGGGCTGCCTCTGCTGGCCTCGCTCCTGTGCCGGCCTCCCTCCTGGGCACGGAGGCAGGGCCACAGACTCCCCCACGGTGGTGGCTGCAATGCTTCAAGTATGGTATGAAAGTTCTCTGTCTTCCTCGACCCTCTTTGCTTTGTGGGGGGTTGGGTGTGTGTGTGTGTGTGTGTGTGTGTGTGTCCATTAGCATCTCTGGGTTTTCAGCTCTGTCAGCTCTTAAGTCTAAGTTGGGAAACGTAAGGCAGAAGAAAACCCTCAGGAAGTGACTGGCTTGCTGCCCTTCCTTAACATCAGCCAATGTCTTTAATCTACCTTGACTCCACCTTTCAAATTTTTCTTATTGTATATGTAATGTCTAAGGTCTTCAGCAAAAACAATAGGAAAAATATGTTTACTTCCTCAAAGCAAAAGTCTAAGAACATTTTCTGTGGGGTTATATATGTATATTTTTATTTGTTCTAATTAGTGGTATATGACAGTACAATGCATTTTGATACATTGTACATAAATGGAGTATAACTTCTCATTTGGTCGTACATGATGTAGTCACACAGGTCATGCAATCACATACGCACATAGGGTAATAATGTCCAATTTATTCTACTACCTTTCCTACCCCCATGCCCCCTCTCCACCCTTCACTCCCCTCCCTCTAGTCCAAAGTAACTCTATTCTCCTCCCTCCTTATTGTGAATTAGCATCTGCATATCAGAGAAAACCTTTGGCCGTTGGGTCTTTGGAATTGGCTTATTTCACTTAGCATAATATTCTCCAGTACCACTCATTTATGGCAAATGCCATAATATCATTCTTTTTTAAGGCTGAGTAATATTCCACTGTGTATATATACACCACATTTTCTTAATCCATTCATCTAAGGGCACCTAAGTTGGTTCCATAGTTTAGCTATTGTGAATTGAGCTGCTATAAACATTGATGTGGCTGGATCATACATGTGCATAGGGTAATGATGCCTGTATCAGTCCACTGTCTTTCCTTTCCCCATCCCCTACCACCCCATTTCCTTTACACAATCCAAAGTTACTCCAGTCTTCTCGTTCCCCTCCACCCCCTCCCCATTATGCATCGTCATCCACTTATCAGAAAAAAAATTCAACCTTTGGGTTTCTGGGATTGGCTTATTTCACGTAGCATGATATTCTTGATCTTCTTCGCATTTACCTGCAAATGCCATAATTTTATTCTTCTTTATGGCTGAGTAATATTCCATTGTGTATATATACCACAGTTTCTTTATCCATTCATCAATTGAAGGGCATCTAAGTTGGCAATATATCTATTTTGAATTGACCAGCTATAAACATTGATGTGGCTGCATTACTGTGTGCTGATTTTAAGTCTTTGGGTATAAACTGAGGAGTGGCATAACTGGGTCAAATGGTGGGTCCATTCCAAATTTTTTGAGGAATCTCAATCCTGCTTTCCAGAGTGGCTGCACCAACTTGCAATTCCACCAGTAATGTATGAGTGTGCCTTCTTCCCCACATCCACACCAATACTTATTATTACTTGTGTTTTTGATAATAGCCATTCTAACTAGAGTGAGATGATATCTTAGGGTGGTATTGATTTGCATTTCTCTAATTACTAGAAATGATGAACACTTTTTCATATATTTGTTCATCACCTGTATATCTTCTTCTGTAAAGTGTCTGCCCAGTTTCTTAGCCCATTTATTGATTGGGTTCTTTGTATTTTTGGTGTGACTTATTTTAAATTTTTTATATATTTTGGAGATTAGTGATCTATCTGAAGTGCATGTAGCAAAGATTTTCTCCCACTTTGTAGGCTTTCTTTTCACATTATTGATTGTTTCCTTTGCTGAGAAGAAGCTTTTTAGTTTGAGTCCATTCCATTTATTGATACTAGCTTTCATATCTGTGCTTTAGGAGTCTAGTTAAGAAAGGCTGATCGGAAGCCAACAGGATGAATATTTAGGCCACTGTTTCTTCTATTCAGTGCAGGATCTCAGGTCTAATTCCTAGGTCCTTGATACATTTTGAGTTAAGTTTTGTGCAGGGTGAGAGATAGGGTTTAATTTTATTTTACTGCATATGGATTTCCAGTTTTCCAAGCACCATTTGTTGAAGAGGCTATCTTTTCTCCATTGTATATTTTTGGCAACCTTGTGTAGTATGAGGTAACTGTATTTCTGTGGGTTTGTTTCTGTGTCCTCTATTCTGTACCATTTGTCAACCTATTTTAATGCCAATACCATTCTGTTTTTGCTATTATTGCTCTGAAGTAGAGTTTAAGGTCTGGTATTGTGATACATCCTGCAATACTCTTCCTGCTCAGATTTCTTTGGCTATTCTGGGTCTTTTACTCTTCCAGATGATTTTAATAAATGCTTTCTCTATTTCTATGAGGAATGTCATTGGGATTTTAGTTGAAATTGCATTAATTCTGTATAATGCCTTTGGAACTATGGCCATTTTGACAATATCAATTCTGCCTATGCAAAAACATGGGAGATCTTTCCATCTTCTAAGGTTTTCTTTAACTACTTTCTTTGGTCTTCTGTAGTTTTCATTGCAGAGGTCTTTCACCTCTTCATTGGGTTGATTCCCAAATATTTTTTGAGGCTATTGTGAATGGGGTAGTTTTCCTAATTTCTCTTTCAGAGACTTCATCACTTATGAATAGAAATGCATTAGATTTATGCATGTTGATTTTATATCCTGCTACTTTTCTGAATTCATGTTTTAGTTCTAGAGGTTTTCTGGTGGAATTTTTTGGCTCCTCTAAATATAGAATCATATCATCAGTAAATAGTGATTTCTTAAGTTCTTTTCTTAATCATATTCCTTTAATTTCTTTTGTCTGTCTAATTGCTCTGGCTAGTGTTTCAAGGCTGATGTTTAATAGAAATGGTGAAAGAGGGTATCCTTGTCTTGTTCCAGTTTTTAGAGGTAATGCTTTCAGTTTTTCTTCATTAATAATGATATTGGTCGTGGGCTTAGCATAGATAGCCTTTCCAATGTTAGGTATGTTCCTACTATCCCTATCTTTTCTAGTGTTTTGAGCATGAAGGGGTGCTGTATTCTATCAGACACTTTTTATGCATCTATTGAAATAATTGTAAGATTCTTAACCTTAAGTCTATTTATGTGATGAATTACATGTATTGATTACTGGATGTTCAACCAACCTGCATCCCTGGGATGAACCCCACTTGATCATGTTGCACTATCTTTTTGATATGTTTTTGTATGTGATCTACCAGAATTTTATTAAGAATTTTTGCATCTATGTTCATCAAGAATATTGATCTAAAGTTTTCTTTCCTTGATGCATCTTTGTCTGGTTTTGGTATCAGGGTGATATTAACTTCATAAAATGAGTGTGGAAGGGTTCCCTCCTCTATTTCATGGACTATTTTGAGGAGTGTTGATATAAGTTCTTCTTTGAAGGTCTTGTGGAACTCAGCTGAGAATCTGTCTGGTCCTGGGCTTTTCTTGGGTGGTAGGCTTTTGATGGCTTCATCTTTTTCATTGCTTGAAATTGATCTGTTCATACTGTGTATGCCCTCCTGATTCAGTTTGGGGGGATCATATGTCTCTAAAAATTTGTCAATGTCTTTGGGATTTTCTATTTTGTTGGAGTATAGATTTTCAAAGTAGCTCCAATTATGTTATGTATTTCAGTGGTGTCTGTCTTGGTATTTCCTTTTTCATCATGATTTTTAGTAATTTGAGTTTTTTCTCTCCCCTTCACTAGTGAGGCTAAGGGTTTATCATTTTGTTTATTTTTTCAAAGAACCGACTTTTTGTTTTGTAAACTTTTGAATTGTTTCTTTTCTTTTCAATTTCTTAGATTTCATCTCTGATTTTAATTATTTCCTGACTTCTTACTTTTGGTGTTGCTCTGTTCTTCTTTTTCCAGGTCTTTGTGATGTAATGTTAGGTTATTTCATTGTTGACTTTTTATTCTTTTCTTGAATGCCAAAATTTCTTAAATTTGTTTTTTTCATGTTATCCCGTAGTTCTTGGAGGGTCCATTCATGATTTCTTACCATCTTCTCTGTTTGGTCAACTTTATTTTCAAGATTCAATATTTTGTTTTCAATGTCTGAGGTTCTGTATTCCAAGTGATCTAGTCTGTTGGTGATGCTTTCTGTTGATTGTTTTATTTTGTTTGTTCCCTTCATTTCAAGGATTTTAGGTTTTTTTAATTGAAATGATATTTTGCTTCTGGAATTTGATCTTTTAACTGTTTATTGGAGTGATCATTCATTGCCTGCATTTGCTCCCTTATTTCATCCTTTGCTTTGTGGATCATTTTAATCATGGACATTCTGAACTCCTTTTCTGACATTTCTTCTACCGTGCTGTCATTGGAGTCTATTAATAAAGAATCTTGGTTTTTTTGGACTAGTTTCTTCCCTTCTTTTTTCATGTTGTTCATGTATCTTCCCCTTTAGAAGTGCAGATCTAGAATATTGCAGTTTCCCTCTATAGTTCCCCTTATAGTTTCCCTGCAGGTTTCCAATACCTCTCCTTTCAGGGGGAGATCAATATTAGCAGCACCCAGTACAGAAAATATGCAGCCCTAAACCAAAGAGCCCCAGTATAACCAATTTGTTTCAATGAGGTCTGCAATTTCTAAAGGTGGGCAAAGAGGATGGGGGGTGTAGGATATAACTGTGAATGAAATAAGAAAAGAGTATATAGAGGTACTAGATTGTAGGAAGAGTGAAAGCAGAATCAAAAGAAGTTGGTTGTTAGCATGAGACAAGGGAGAAAGAGACTCTGAGGAAACAGGTAAACAGAAGGAAAATAGAGTGAGAAAAATAAAGTAAAACTAACTTAAAAGTTTTAAAAGGAGAAAGAAAAAAACTACACACTAACAGTCATATACTATTCAAACCTCCCAGTCTTCAGTAGCCTCATGCATAAGAGGTACTTAGCAATGAGTTTCCAGTCTCCAGTAGGCATCTCAGGGTGGGATTTTCCCCACCTAAAGATGGCGGCTTCTGCTTCCAGGATAATACAAGAAGGCTGCATGACTTCCAAACATGTTGGTAAATGGGGAGCCACAGTGCGGGGCACAAGCGCCAAGGGTCCTAAAGTTGGGGCATGGTAGGGCTGGGTGTCCTGAAAATGGGGCATTGTCAGGCTGGGAGGTCCTGAAGTTCCTATGGATGATTTTGGAGCCTTTGTCTAATGTGGCATAACTATATTTACGTGGGGTTGTCTCTGTGTCTTCTATTCTGTACCATTGGCCTAAGAACAATTTTAATATAACCAAGTGGCATTCATTTTAAGGACACAACACGATTGAGAGTAAATATAGAAAAAGAGACATTGGTACCCAACCGGGAGCTTAAGGAAGAAGGAATGCACCTATGTACAGGCGCCTTTACTTCCACTTGTCTGTCTAAAGAAAAGCAAACACACACATATTCTGAATATATTTTAAATTAAGACATTTTAGCTCTCATTACCCAAACTATAACTTTATAAGAATCAAGGTTTATGTCCTGTTTTATAATGGTATTTGTTAAAAATCATTTTGGCAATTTCTGCATTATTTGAGAGTGTTTACACAGTTTTTCACAGAAAACCAAGAACATAAACAATGACTTCAAAAAGCCTGAATCTGCAGAAAACTGTTGTAGAATAGTCTAGATCCTTAGAAAAGATCTTCCTTTTTCCTGTGCATAAATATATATGTGTGTGTGTGTGTGTGTATGTGTGTGTGTATATATATATACACACACATATAGATAGAGAGAGAGAGAGGGAGAGGGAGATAGAGTCCAATGTTACTGCATGCAGACATATTGACCCAAGGGAGCTGGAGACAAGATCACTTGAATCAGATAAACTGCTGTTGGATTCTAACCAAAGATTTATTTGCATATTGATTTTTTTTCCAGAAAGCTTCACATCTTATTGCAATGTCTATTTTCACTTCATCCTTTAAATATATTTGGTGCTCAAGTAAGAAGATGAGAAGTCACAGGTAAGGAAGATTTGGAAGTAGGGACTCATCACACAAATTGGAAAGTGTCACACATTGTCCCTCTTGAAAGAGAAAAGACATTCCTTCGCAGGCACTTTCTGACCACACTTTTGACCACATAACAGCAGAGGGATAAATCACAAACTGTAGCATATTTATTGCACACACTCCTATATACTGTGTCTATGTGTTCACATCCTGCCAGAAAGTGCATTTTCTCTCTTCAATAAATGTGGGGAAAGAGCTTTAGACAGTAGTTTATACTCTTGCTGACAATTCAGGCTCAATACCATCCTCAACTGGCAAATTTCAATGACCTAACAAAGAAGTGGAGGGAAATAGAGATGCAGAAGGAAGTCTTATCCCACTTGTTCCCTCTCAGGTGTCGCATTAGCGTAGGCTGAAAAGAATTCAACAGTATGGAATTCTACATGTAAGTTTCTAGCTCACTCTAATCATTAAGAATGACCATTCCAAGAAGGTAATAGACGTTTTTACATTACTTAATATATATACTGAGCATCATTATTGGCTGAATTTTAACTCAAAAGTATGACATGATTCATATGAAATATCTAAATTATAGCAGTTAAAGCGCATCTTTAAACTAGCAAGTCCTAGGGCAGAGAAGTGATTATGATGTAGAACATGATCAAATTTTCCTGCGGCAGTTATCTTACTCTCCTTTTTATAAAACAGCTTTATTATGATTGTATAATTGACATATGAAAAGATGCACAAACCTACAGAGTGCAATCTGGTGTTATGTGAGTAAAATTATTAGTTCAGATAATAAACCTTAGCATCATATTTAAAAATTAATTAACCCATTGTGATCTCTCTCTCCCAGGTCTCTTGCCACTTTTTCCCAGAGCAATGACAGATTTTATCTTTTTTCTTCTTTCTTTCTTTCTTTTTTTGTGGTACTAAGGATTGAACTCAGGGCCTCATGCATGCAAGACAAGAGCTGTGCATTCTCAGTCCTCAACCACTGATTTTCTTCCTATTATATAGATTAGTTTAAATTTTTCTAATATTTGACATGATTTTTCAGATATGTTGTTTTTTATCTGGTTTCATTGTTTTGGAATTACTATTTGAGATGCACGATCTGGCATGCATTGATACTACATTCCACTTTATTGCTGAATAATATTCCACTATCTGTATGTACCAGATTTTGTTTAGCTTTTAAGCTCTTGATGGGCAGCTCTGGAAGCAAGGGAATCCAAGATCAAGGCATTAGAGGAAGCTCCCAGGGCCTCACCACCTCTCCTTCTCCAATAGAAATGGATGGGCAGTGGTGGGATTTTTTAACCATAACACTATCCGTTGGGCTTAGGAATTAGTCATGTCACCATATGCACAGATCAGTATGTGACATAATTGCCCTGTGACCCATGTGAACCTGGTACAAGACTGAATCTCTAAACAAAATCTACCTCTCATTCTGAATGGTTCTTCTTGTCAAGCATGACCAATTTCTTTTCTTTTTAAAACCACAGCTCAAATGGCCTAGTCCTGATTGTCCTTCACAATAACCCATCTCCTTCTATAAGACCACATTTCATCTTTGTTCCCGTTCATTCAATGGCTTCCATCCAGAAGTGTTTGGATGGAATCTCTCCAGGCTCTGACTAGGACTTATCTCATTTTTAAGAGTCTGGCTCACTGTCTGGAATGACTGATGTTACCATTGCCTCCTAGTTATTTGGGCAGCTACAGTACTATCTAGAGCAAAAGATCTTGAAATATTGGAAAAGTGGATTGGATATTGGCTGTTGTGTCACATATAATTTTTCACCCATCACTTATTAAGTGACCGGGGTAAATTATTTAACTCATTTGAGCCTTGGTTCCCACATTCATAAAATGGGGTGTACTTCCTTCAAGATTACAAGAGAGGTTAAATAAGGAATGGAAGTGAGGGCATTATGAGATTGATGGTTAGCTTGTCAATACCAATCAAATGGTTGGTTTTATTGACTCATTGCTTTCTTTGTAGAAATAAACAAAGTAGAGGGTTTTTTTTTTTAAGAAGATTCTCAGTTCTTAATAGAGAAAAACAGAGTTTATTGTTCCAAACATATAGACTGTGATATTGACTAGCATTCCTATTCTCCATTAAATTCTGGGGGAAAATTATTCTAAGCAAAAGAAAAAATCATTAGAGTCTTGGGAAATATATTATTTGCATATAAAGCCAAGAAGCCATCATCATGTCAGCAGGATTAACCTGACACACATCTCACAACAACTTCAATGGGTGGAACGGATGAAGTTCAAGGGCAGAAACGCACTTAACATATTTTCAGGCAAGCTTTGATCAAGAAGGAAAAAAAAACGTATACTGAAATGGTTTTTAGATAATTGATACAAATTAAACTAAGCTTTCAGTCAATACTGTGATTACCAGGGTAATGAACAGTGAGAAAAAGAACAGCACTTGGTGAACATGGATTCAAGTTAAGGTTCATAGTACGGCTCAGAGCTCCGTCTATTCGGCGTTAGAGAAAAAGTGGACATAACACTTTACTGTATCCATCCTAAATGTCTTCACTGTATGAGCTGGATAGCCTAATTTTTTAACAGCTATTTGTTATTGTCAAAGAACTTTGTGCAAAAAAAGTGCTCAATTCATATAAAATTTGCCCTTGTGTTATATTTTCAATTGAGATTGTCATACAATTTGTATTTTTCTTTCTAATCATGGTCAATTTAGTAAAAAGAAAGAAAAAAGTTAAACACAAAAATTTTCCTTTGCAATGTTTTTCTTAACATTTCCCTCCTATTTTGACTTTTTTATTTTACTGTCAATTAATATTACCTTGCCACTTTCAATTTTCTTATAGGGTATTTGTGATATCTTTTCTTACTAATTTATACTCCTTTAATATACATCAAGGAAAAATCACTGTAATAAATGATATAAATTTTCTCCCCTGTGCTGGTCTACCTCAAAGTCCATGAGCAGGAAGGCAATTGGAGGGAAGGGTCTGCCTGAACCATGCTGTATTTTCAGTAGATAATAAACATCTAGCAAATAGTTGTTTAAGACTTCCAGATTCTTTGGATGGTGGGGCACAGCACACTGACTCGTGGATAGATGCAAAGCACAGCTCTTTGTGACAAAGAGTTCAGAGGAAAGAAAGACACCAGCTAGGTTCCTGAGGATGTACGCAAGAGGGCCAAGTGACAGAACACCACAGCTCTCTTCAACATAGATTTGTGTAATGAATCATTTAGTGTTGAATAGGATCAAGGGTGCAGTTTTCAAACTGAGAACTGTTTCATGTTTCCCATGCTCTAAATTCTAGTGTTCAAATACTGCTTCTTAATTATGATTACAAAGAGTTTGAGCACAAACTATGCAGTCTGTCTTTAGGTTATTGTTTCTAACATGTGGATATTCTAAAGTCTATTCTTTCAGATACAATAGCTTAGAAAATCAGAATAATATCCTTGCATGCTAAACCTTCCTCTGAAAAGCTGTTTTGAATTCAAATCAATTTGTAAATTGATTAAAGAGAATTATTATTCAATAATTATAAATCTTCTTAGCTTCAAAATTGATACGTCTACCAGTGTATATTGCTGTGTGACAGACTGAGCTGATGTTAGTGACTTAAGTAATATTAGAAATGCATTGTTCCTCGTAGCTGAGGGTGGACGAGTGGAGCTGAGTAAACGGTCTGGCTTCCTATGCCGTCTGTGGGATTCCCATAGACGGCAGCAATCTCAGCATCACTCTCACATCTGAGAGCACGTAGTACCTGCGAGAGCCTCTTCATCCTTCTCCGGAGGGACCCTCATTCCTCAGGGTCATTTGCCTACATGTCTCCATCCCCAAGATGGCGCACACCTTGTAACAATCATCTTGTAAGAGGGCAAGCCTAATACTCAAGTCCTTGTGTCTGTGTCAAGCCCACTGACAGCTCCTTACACAATTATGTCACATGCCAAGCAAGTTAAGGTACTAGATAACTTTTGGATGGAAGAATGGTAAGGTCATATTGGAAATTGGCATGGACACTGACATAGGAGGTAATCATAATCACTAAATATCACTATTATAGAATCAGGCTCAGCCTCAGTCTCCAAGTTCAGGATGTGTTATGGTTTGAATATGGAATGTCCCCCATAAAGCTCATCTGCTGAAAGCATGATCCCCAGTGCAGCAAGATTCAGAGTTGGGGCATTTGGGCCATTACTGGATCATGAGGGCTCTGACCTCATTAATGGATAAATCCTTGATGGTTGAATGGACTACTGGGAGTGGGGCCTAGTTGGAGGAAGTAGGTCACTGAGGGCCTGCTCTGGAGAAGGATTTATTTTTTCCTGGCCCTTCCCTCCCCCTGTCCTTTCTGCTTCCTGCTGCCATGAGATGAGCAGCTTTCATTTGCCACACCCTTCCACCATGATGTTATAATTCACCTTAGGCCCAGAGCAATGGAACTGGCCAACCATGAACTAAATTCTCCAAAATCATGAACTGAAATAAATCTTTCCCCACTGTTATTTTTGTCAGGTACTTTGGTCACAGTGTTGAAAAGCTGACTAACGTAGGTTGTCATCTAAACTGAGTCCAGATATTAACGTGTTTCCTTAGGTGAAGCTCCTATTGATGGAGCTGTTGAGTAAAAAGTTACCTGTGCCTTGCACGCTCAACAAAATAGTGTAACAAGACAAAAGTCATAGTAATGCATAGTCCTCTTCTCAATGGAAAATATCAGGAAGTAAATAGTAATTTTGAAATCCTCTAAGCACATGCCACTCATCCCCTTTACTCTTAAGGCCAGGAACTAATTCTGTGACTAGGGTCTAGTTCTACTTCCTGGAAGGGGATCCCTAACCTTTCTCTCTCTCTCTTTTTTTTTTTTTAACCAAAATTTGATTCTATTTTCTAAGCTACTTAAAAACTTTGTGGGTTTTCTTTGGGAATATTATTGTGGTTCAGTTACTGCCTCAAAATACAGCCTTGGTGTGTGGGGGGATGGGGGGTGGGCTGGATCTATTTTAGATGGAACAGGGTTCTATGCAATAATTTTTTTGAGGTTTCCAAGAACCTTTTTATCTACAAAAAAGCAGTGACTATGTACTAACTTAACCCTTCCTGAAGCTTTAAGAAAGTGTCTGAGAGCTACACTCTTGCTTTGACTTTTACCCTGAGTCTAGTTATGTGTTGAAATGGGTTGCCATCTAGAGAGATTGCCCAGAGTCCCCCCACTCCCTGTAATTCGGCTGAAATGTAAACAACTCCTCCTTTCACTTCATCTCTTGCTTCCCATACTTCATCACATGCAGCTCGAAGAAGCCACTTGACACTTTTCCAGTGTTCTTGTAGAAATCTCATTAGTAAGATCCAGAAATTGATTAGGTATCTTTCTTGTCTTCCCCATTATTGCCAAATGTTCAATACTACATAATATAGGTCATCCTTTCTCCAATCTCAAATAGGAATTTCCAGCATCTACTTTGAGTTTTCCTGTTTGATTGGAAGTATTTTAAAAGGAACATAGAAATCCAGCACCCTAAAAGGAAAGTTAGGAATGTGTTTTCATTAAAAGATACAGATTTTCAGAAGCCAAGCCATTGAGAAGAAGATATTGGCAATTCACATATCTGTCCAGGTTATGTGAAAATATCTCCTACAAAACAATAAGTAAATAGACAACCAAGTAGCAACATGGAAAGGATAAAAAGGGCAGTTCAAATACAGAAGAAATTCAAGTGGCCAAAGGAAAAAGTAAAAAGATAAGCTAACTACCTTCCGAAAAATGAATTTCAAACACAATGCAACACCATCAAGTATAAACCAAATTTCTATTCATTACTACTTTTAACAGCTTCAAACTGGAAATGATTTAAATGTCCAAGTAGACTGTGGTATAATCACACATTTGTGGCCTATACATCCACAAAAATGGTCACTCTGTAGTTACTCTAAACAACACTGAGGAAATTCATACACATGATACTGAGTAAAGGAATTTCAATATTATTCCAATTTTATAAAGAAAAGGAGCCTCCAAGAAACCAGCCATCAGAAAATTCCCAACATGGAAATCAGAAAACACCACACATCTGAAATTAATTGTGAAATATTTCCTAGCATACCATGGCGTAAAAGTTATAACATGGTGGCCTATAGCGGGAAGGAGAAGATAGTTACTGTGAACAGAAATGCCTGGATCTTCTCAGGTACTGGAACTCATTTGGCTTATTCACTAGAGCTTTAGTTACAGACATTGTCTCACTTGGGTTATCAGAGTTATCATGTCTAGTTTTCAGTTTGTTTTAAAGACCTAAAGTTAATGCGATAAGAAAAATAAATAGATTAAGAAATACAGTTTGAAGCATAAAGACTATATAGGAAATGATTGAATAATGTGACATAGAATAGAAATAATTTAAAAAACTCTTCAAGTTCAAGAAGTCATATCCATATATATATATATACACATATATATATAATACTTGTAATTTTTTCTTCATATTAGCAATAAACACTTAGAAGGAGAAGGAAAAGGAAATATTTGGAAATGAAATTGAGCAAATCATAGTGTTATATTGTGTGCTTGTACAAATATGTACCAATTTTTAGCAACAAATCCCACTATTATATATAACAATAATGTGCCAATAAAAATGAAAGGCAATGAATATATTTACCCAAGAAAATCAGTAAACTAAATACACATGTAAAGTCTAGCAAACAATGTAATATATCAGTGAGCAGATAACCGGAACTTTACTATGAGAGGCTCAAATAACAGAAAAAAATCCTGTCTCTAGATGAGAAGGCTCTCTTATTTTATCACCAATCATCTCATCAAACTTTAAGTTCCAAGTCATTCCAATAAATATCCTGACAGACTGTATTTGACCATTTTTAGCTGGTCACAAAGTCTAAAATGTAAAGGACAATATATATCTAATTTGAAAAGTTGAACAGAGAAGGGATCATTCTATCAGACATCTTCAAGTTTTATAAAGTGATGTTAAATCAAATTGTGTAATAATGATGAAGAAAGGCAAATAGATCAGATGAATGTATTCAGAAACAGACATCTCTGAGCTTCAGCTTTCCTGGTTCTGGAAGCAAATGGAACCAGCCCAGGTCCTCTTCTGGTGGAGAGAAGACAGAGCTGAGGCATGGGGACCATGAGACAGAAGTCCTGTCTCCATCTTTCCACGCCTATGAGGGGTCTGTTTCCAACCATCCATGATCTTACACTGATTCAATACTAATTCCCTGAAGAAAAGTGAAAATTCCACAAAACAAAAAGGGACAAAGAAAAACTTCTTGATATGATTAAATGAATATAAAACAATGGAACAACTAGAACACTGGTACCATCTTGTTAGCCAAAATACAGGATGGAAAGTGGTCCACACTGGCAAAGCCCTGAGGAAACTCCTTCTCACATACATGAATCATGGGGAATGGCAGAGCCTTTTGGAAGACAATATGGCTTTCTCTAACAAAATTTTCCCTGTCCATATTGCTTCTAAAAATCTCTCCTAAGGTCCAGAGCACAAGTACATAGACACTATCACCATCAGCAGCAGCATGGAAATAAAGAAGTGAGACTGCAGAGCTTCAGGATGGGTGTCTCTTTTTGAGGCAGGAACCAAAACTCTTTCATTTTATAGATAAGGAAACTGAGGCACAGAGAGATGAAGTGAGTTGTCCCTAGGTTTCAAAGTTATTACCATAGCAACAGAAAACAGCAAAATGCTAGGACAACCTAAATGTCCATTTGAGAAGGTCAAGCAAGCTGTAGTGCATCTCAACTCCAGAACTCTACAAAGTTTTTAAGATGGAAGAAGTGGCCTTCATCTATTGATTTAAACAAGACAAAGGAAGTTGCAGGAAAATGCTTATAACACAGTTGGGTTGCCATCAGTGGGATCTCTCTCTTCTGCTTTTGGGCAGGCACTTTGGGGACATTAACACAGATTACTTCTGGAGGATGTGCAAGACCGTGCAGAAAGCTTCCGAAGAGTAGAGCTGAGATATTATATACCACATTAATCTATTCATATACAGCAATATGTGGGTCTTTAAAGACAAATGTACTTTGCATACTACCTATATATTTAAAAAATCAAGATGAAAAATAAAGCCAAACACATCCTAGTTATATTTTCTATCCTTTCATGTCTCTGATCCTTTAAGCCTAAATCTGCTTTTCTGCAAGGCTTCTGAATAGATGGCACTTGGATTGCACTATCTCCTCTTCTAAACTTGGACCCTAGAATCACCCGCTTTTCACATTGTCAGTCTATAAGTACTCCGACTTTTTGAGCTGCTGAAGGATGAAGAAAACAAGGTCCTTCATCCCTTCCCCTTTTTTGGTTACTTCTGTGTGTTATAAAAGGAAAAGGGCGTGCATATGGGAATCAGGTGACCCCACTTCTGCAAAGTTCCCTGAGTAAGCTCTCTTTTTCTCTTCAGAAGTAAAGGTTCCTATTTACAAATGACAAACTTTTATCACTCATCCATGGGTCTCCTGCCTTACCTATGCATCATCCCAACACCCCAACTCACGAAGTACGAATTTTATGAAAAAATAAGTATCTATGAAATGATTACCCTTCATTTAGTTCTCTCTCTGTCAGGGAAGGGCATGTCTGCGATAAATTCACAATCAATGCAACAGGTCACACCAGTGGGTTAGCTTAGAAAGTGTGGAGAATTTTCTGAACCTGCTTCCCCAGAGCAGAGCATTTTGAAGGAAGGTAAACTAAAGACTTTTGCATAGAATATAAATTTGTTTCATTACAATGAAATGCATGCAATTGTGAAATAAGTAGAAAAAACTCTTCAAATGGTAGAGAAAAGTGAGGAAATAAACATAAAAAGTTACATCTTTATGCTGTATCTACTATCATGCAAATAAAGAAAAGGGAATTGTAATCGAAAAGTGGATGCTGCCTTCGAAGGAATATGAGTTTATTTGTCCCAAAGGTAGCAGACAGCCGTGCTGACGTCAGCACTCAGGCCTTCCGGGATTCTGATTTGAGAAAGTCCTCTGTTCCTTCCTGGAGATGCCCCAGGACTTTACTTGAGTTTAGTTGCTGAACTCAAGGGTGAGGAGAAGGCACCATGTGTCCAGCAGAACCTTCGGGAAATAACCTGGGTTTTCTGTTCACATGAGCTGGATGTAAACTTCTAAGACACATCTGAAAGAATGAGGGGCTTATATCTCCCGGAAGACCAGAGGAGAAACAAAGAACACTTGGAAATGATGATGCAGGGCAAAACTGAGATCTTTGTTTTCTGTGACCTTTTCTTCTATGTAAAGGAAAATGTATATGGTGTGTGCATGTGTTTACACATTTACTCAGCCATGCACATTGCAAGTGTTCATGTGTGTCTGTGCTCAGCGAGGTAGGCAGGTACACAGAGTCTGACATGGGACAGGAGTCGAAAAGAAATGTGTGCACAAAATTGTAAATCAATGATTTTTTAAAAATACATGTCCTCAAAAATATGATTTTTTTCCTATTTCTTTGTATTTTTTTCCTATTTTCCACATTTTATTAATGAGCAATTATCAGAAAATATGGGTTAAATTCCTTTAAAATGATCTTTTCTAAATCAACCATTTTTTAAATTAGGATACTAATTAGGCATCTTTTGCATTCATATTTATGCTTACAAGATCCATAAAATTTTGAAACTGCATGAAAAACAACATCTTAAAATTTCCTCTCAAGTACTAAATGTGGCTGTCTTTTTAACAAAAATAGTTGTGAATCTTATAAAGTTTTATAATACAAATGCTCAACTTGATCAAATAACTGTCTCATTAAGTCAGTGTTATTACCTACATTCTGTGTTTGTCAGGCTATGGGGAAAACACTGTTAGCAGTACCTAAATTGATAGGTCAGGAGCAGTGATTAAAATTTCAAATGCCCACATCTTATCATTCAACAATTCTACTTCTTGAAAGTACTATTAATTACAGTATTGCTTTAAGAGCCAAGATCTGAGAATTATATGAAATAATCATCACACATAAACTGGAATTTATATTCCAAAGAATGTTAAGAATTGATCAAAAAGAACAAATCATGCTTATGCAGAAAAAGTTACGTGAAAAAAGCAAAATTCAAAACCTTGCATATGATATGAGCTCATTGACAAATATTAAAATGAGAACATACTGAGTAAAAAATATATATATATATATAGCATCTCATGAAATGATCATCAGTTGTTTTAGGCGGCTCTTTTCCTATCGTGATCAAAATACCTGATAAGAACAATTTTAGAGGAAAAGTTTACTTGGGGCTCATGGGTTCAGAAGTCTCAGTCCATAGACGGCCAACTCCATTGCTCCAGGCCCAAGAAGAGACAGAACATCATGGTAGCATTCGCTGGTGTCGTGAGGAAAGCAGTTCAGTTATCAGGAAGCAGAGAGAAAGAGAGAGCTCCCCTCAGCAAGGACAAAATATAAGCCCAAAGGCACACCCCCAGTAACCTACCTCCTCCAGTCACACTCTATCTGCATAGTTACCACCCAATTAATCCATTCAGGTAGATCAATGCACTGATTAGGTTAAGACTCCTATATCCCAGTCATTTCACCTCTAGACATTCCTGCATTGTCTCACACATGAGGTTTTGGGGGGGGGGGGGTCATATCATATCTAACCCACAACATCAGTAGTTTCCTTAATGGGCAAAAAAAGAATTAGGATAATCAATTTCAATATTTGTTTTCTTTAATTGACCATTTACATTTTGTTTGTATTTTTTGGTTTATGCTTTGTGTTTAGTATCTAATAACCTCAGATATTTAAGAATTTAAAAATAAAAATACAAGACAAAACTGAGAAAGCACATATTGTTTTAATGATATAAATATGTATTTTTATCTACATAAGAATGTAGATAATATGTGAATGTAGGTATTTGTGTATATGTATATTGTGAAAATTATGTGCAAGTACATATATATACGATCTTATGTGCAGATGTACATATGGTGTACAAAGTGAATATCACTGAATTAGTTCCTTCGGTTCATATTTAATTTTAAAAATTTCTGTATAAAGAACTTGTTTTCATGCAGTGCCTTTCCAAGAACATGTAATGTCTAGCTCTGCATAAGGAACATATTTGAATGAATGTACCAAGGGTTAAATAGTATGGAAATTAATTATCATCTCCCCTGCATTTTATTAATCTGGACATTTTCTCGCTTGAGAACACATGATGTGCTGGATTTATGGTATACGATCCTGTTTCAGAGAAATAAAGCATCTTAGATTATATCCTTTTTAATTCATTGAAGTATAATGGATAATAAATTATTTAGTTTAATTAAAACCTCTTATCAGATGGGCATTTACCCATGACATTGCTATGCACAACTGGTGTTTCTACAGAGAGCATCGTTTCCATTTCTCTTCTCATTTCATTCACGAATTCCTTTAATTGCATTTCAAATTACATCTATTTCCACAAACTTGTACTATAAACCCGTCAGACATTTGTGCTTACTCCTTCATCACAGGCATTTAAAAACCCCTCTTCTTTTCACTATAAAAACTCATCCCTTCCTCTTGTTTTTGAATGAAGAAACCAAGGAACACTAAAATATAATATTTAAGAGGTTTAGAAGAGATGGACCAGGCTTGAATCTCACTTCTATACTTGGGAAAAATTGCAGTTTCTTTTCTCATCTGTAATATGTGGCCAATAATGACCTTGAAAATACAATGAGATGATACCTTAGAATAGTACATTTCCTGGCATCTATTAAGTGAAAATTTGACAAAAATTATAATTATTTTGATAAAATTTTATATAATGCCCTCAAATGTTTTTTCATCTGGGGTCTGAGATGAAAGATGATAGGATGCAAACTTGGCTTTTAACCCTAAAATCTCAGGCTGAGAGATAGAGATTTATAGTAGAACATTATTAGAATTTTGGCTTCAACATGTAATTTCCTCTGAGTATAGGGATTTCCTGAGTCCTCCAGGTACAAATTCCTCTCCTCATTCCCTTCCTTTATAAGTTCATTATAAATTTTAATATCATTTTAAATTGCTGTAATTCCAAAATATTGCCAGATTCTTCAATTCTTTTCTGAAGTATTACAGGGGAGACAAATTAATGGAATTGAAATTCCCAAAAATCTATAAGGTATCCCAGAAATTTTACCAAAGGTTTGTGTGAAGACAGGGAAAATAATTAAAATATCTACTACAAGGCAAAAAATACTATTGAATTCATCATTTTTTAAAAAATGTGCTTTTTCCTGAAGGTTTTCTTCATTAACAAATTCATTTCATTTCTTTCCCTTCCTAACATGGTATGGGGAAAAAAATCCACGTCTTAATCTTTCATCATTTATCAAAAATACAGTTTGATTCTTCTCTCACTCCCTACCCCT
Organism: Glaucomys volans; assembly: GCA_020662805.1. Taxonomy (NCBI): domain Eukaryota; kingdom Metazoa; phylum Chordata; class Mammalia; order Rodentia; family Sciuridae; genus Glaucomys; species Glaucomys volans. Next base: position 54,913 of record JAJEJO010050391.1, on the reverse strand, counting down.
GCAACCTGATTCTATATCATCATCCACTTATCAGGGAAAACATTTGGCCATTGTTTTGCGGGGATTGCCTTATTTCACTTAGCATGATAATCTCCAATTCCATCCATTTATCTACAAATGCCATAATATTATTCTTCTTTATGGCTGAGTATTATTCCATTGTGTATATATACCACGGGTTCTTTATCCGTTTATCTGTTGAAGGGCATCTAGGTGTAGAGTGAAATGAGAGGGCGAGGGGGCAAGGGTGTGAAAAATGGTAGAATGAGACAAACATCATTGCCCTATGAACATGTATGATTAACAAGAATGATATGAATGTACATCATGCACAACCATAGAAATGAAAATTTGTACACAATATGTGTACAGTGAATCAAAATGAAGTGTGTAAAAATAAATAAATAAATAAATAAATAAATAAAATTTGAAAAAGCAGTTTGACAATTGGCTAAGAGTATGTCATTTTTTTTTCCTTGAATATAATAACTGGGACCCCAACCACAGCAATGATGTCAGGCCCTGCAGTCTTTTCAATCATCACAGGGTATAGAATTAATACGCCTTTATATTTTACTCTTTCTACTTAGGGAAAATCCACCCTACATCCCTTTTTCCTCATTCAAAAATACTTGATTATAAGAAAAATGAATCACTAATAGGCAAGTGCTTGATCACTCATGTACAAAGAGAGAAAAATCTCCCCGGCTCCCGACAATGTAGTGTTGGTACAATGGCATTGAGGCTGGGGGTTGGGAGTGGTGGTAAACAGGGAAGAGACCAGAAGAGCAAGAGGTTAAGCTGATCCAGGAACCAGTGCCCTACACATCACCCAGCAGGTGCTATTGAACACGTGTGCTGCTGAAGACGAAGCTGTGCTTAGACAAACTCAATCACATGTATGATGTCATGCAAAGTTCCATCTAAGTGTGTTTTGGGTCCAAAGTCCAGGCTCTTAACAAAATTGTATATTATACAGATTCCTTAGGACGATAGTAATAATACAAATGAGGTTCACGGGAACTGGTTCCACTGGCCAATTCCACTCCCATCAAAAAGCACATATTTTGTCACTCTGAAAGGAGACACTAAACTTGGTGCTAGAAATGAAAACAAACAAATGAACAAACACCCTGGACCTCATTTCCATTTGCCCTTCTATTCCACTTTCCTGTCTTTTTCTCTGGTCTCACGTTTTCTATGTTGAATTACATCTTTTGCTGTGTTGTTGTTACTGTTACTGGAGATGAAGAGAGTCAGATTTCAATGATTATATCTTTGTTATAAGTTTCTAAAACTACCACGCGCGTTCTTCATCTTTCCCGATTCAACTTATAATTTCTAGAGGATCAGTTTACTCTGAAAATGAACTCAGATTCCTAAGTCCCAGTGACTACCATAGTGAAAACAAGTGGTGATCCTGCTTGGTCAGCCTCACGGGGTGGTGGTGGATGAGAACCAGCTACCTACCTGTGAACTGCTTATACCCGGGAACAACTCTGGAGTGGGGGGACATAAAGAGACATCATCTCCCATTGTGTGCACTCACAGAAGACCACATTACTAAGCTAATTTTATCTTTGTGGCAGCCCTCTAAGGAAGGTATTGCTGTCTCCATTGTTCAGATATGAAAGGAGAAGCAGAGAGACTAAGGGATAAACTGAAGATCTCAGAGTCAGGACCACAGGGAGACTCATACTAGATTTTCTAATTCAGATCCCACATTTGTAGCCTAGAGAAAACAAACAACAAACAAAAACCATTCTAGAACCCTGTCTATGCACCATGATGTTCATGAAGTTCTGCATAACGGGTGAGACAGATGAGATTTTTCTCACTGATAAATGTAGTAAATAATCTTTAATGAAATTGCAAATTACACTTTCCCAGTCCTGAAGGAACATTCTTTTGGTTCACAACGTGTGACCCATCTTCCTGTGCAATGGGCACACCTGCCTTCTCCGCCCCTATGCATCTGCCATGGGGGTCTGGCGTGTGTTTCGTAGGAGATCCTCCACACATTCACAGCCAGCGTGGGTGACAGAGGGAGGCCAGAGTAGCAGGTGTCAGTGTTATTGGTCACATCCCTTCACTATAAACTACTTCCAACTTTTCTAATTTCAGGTTATCAAATTTAAAGCAGAGAGATGCAGAGAAAAACAGAAAAGATGGGGCAGAGAGGAATTGCCTGGGAGGATGGTGGAAGCTCCGTGTGCCCCATGGTGGGCTGCGTATTCTCATGGAACCAAAGCTGTATGCTGAAACTAAAATGTCACAAATAGAGACTGCATGGGGCAGGGTGGAAAAGGAGAAAGCTGAACACACCCCATCAGCCAGACGCCATGCATTCAGGCAGGAGTGAAGAGGTGGAACCCTCCCCGAGACTCCAAGATGAAGATGGGCACCGTGAAAGGGTTTGTTATTTTTGCTTTCATTTTTTGTTTTGTGATATATTTTCCAATTGAGAGAAGCCTCCAGTTTTCCATTAAGAACAAATAACACCCTCTCTGGAAAAATACATTTTTGATTTAAGCCCAAAGTTTCCCACAGTTTAAGATCAAATATGTATGAGTTTAGAATGGAAGATCACAAACTATAGAAAGAAACAAACTGTGTGAGTAAATGTCATTACAAGCAATGAACAGCAGAAGTAGGCTCCAGGAATCCCCTGTAATGGAATTGTCCCATGAGTCATAGAGATCACTACTTATGCTGAAGTTCAAAGGTAGGAATTGCAAAGAAAAAATTCAAGAAGAGCCCAACACAGCCAGGTAGAATGGAAAGGAATAAAATGGGGCTGTAAACATTTTTAAATATCGTTCATTGTCATTTAAGGAAAAAAGCATTGGTTAGTTACATAGCAAATTGGGCATAAAACCAAAAAGGATTAGGAGACAGGGAAATCTGAAATAATTACTCAAAACAAAGCCCAGGGGTGGCACTATGAGAAAGATGTGAAGAGACTGGGGAGGAAAAAATGAGTTTGATGTCCTTCTACTCAGAGTCCCACAGGAGGGAACAGAGGGATGTTGCTTAGAACTGTTTTGAGAGGTGATGAATACATTTGTAAAGTAATAACATGAGGAGATGCCTCACACAGATTCATTCTAGGGCACCCAGAGAAGCCCCAAGATGAGAGGAAGCCCCAAGAGCAGCTTTACCATTGTGAAGACAGAACCCAACCAAGGGAAGAGGGAGTTCAAGAGCTTCCTTCTCCGCACAGCAAGAATCTCTCAAAGAACTAGAAGGAACCAGCTCCCCCGGGAGAGGCTGTTACTCATGAAACTATATTTCAAGAGCAATCATGAAATGGAGCCATGATTATACAAAGAAAAACTGGGAACTTTTACTACCAATGGGTTTTCTTTAACCGAATTTCTAAATTCTGCACTTTAAAGAATGGTGCTTTGAACTATCCCTCAGAAGAATCCGAGAAAAATTAATGGGGACATGGACACAGGCAGATATGGGCAAATGAACAATGTCAACATAAAATGATAATAATATTTAATTTATTGGACTATAATGAGGAAAATAAAATGCTGAGCAAAGGCATACCATGTGAGAGTGTAATCAGAGTCTAAATATTATATTCCTTAAATTATCTGGAAAAGAGTAAGATGTTAAATTTGGGACAGAAGTAGAATATGTAACTTTAAATATGGAGAAAAAAACATAAAAATACGAATGAGAAGTATCAACATATCTTAGGAAAAGTAGGAGCAAGAAAAAAAAACGTTTATAAAAATCAGGATCACAGATTCAAAAACATCCCTATTACAGAAATCAGTCTAAATAAATATACACCAGAATCCTCAGGAAATTGTTGCAAATGTAAAAACCAATGAAAAATCCCAAGCCATTACTCTCTTCTTAAAATTCAATTATTTCTATGATGTCTGGTGTCCAAGGAGAAGTTCTTTTGAAGGGTTTATTGATAGCACAAAATGCAAACCACAGTTCTAGTTGCAAACAACAGAAATGAGCGTTGCTTGGGCCTCTGCTATGGAAGAGATGCTGCTGAGCTGACACTCTGATCTTCACAACCCTTTGACTGGCATTTCCAAATTACAGATGAGACAGTTAAGGCACGGGGCAACTGGGAAACTTAGCCCAGGCTCCACCTGCAGGGACTGGAGGAGCCACTTTTAAACCCGAAGAGGGTGGCATTGAATCAGAAATGACTTTCTTGATGCAAATAGGAAACTCCACATAGAACAGGAAATAAGTGCCTTAAGATTTGGCAATAAAATAAACGATGCCCACATCTGGGCCCACCACTGTGCCCGGCACTGTACGAAATACCACAACGTGCAATGTTTACAAACTACCTTGAGCCACATTAACCGGTTATTTTTGTGGGTTTTAGAGTGGTTCCCTAGTGAGACTTACAGAAATACACTTTGCCTCTCTCTCTTTCCTCCTGAGACTCATTTCTGATAGCTCGACCCCTGTTGTGTGTAAGGGGACATAAACATTCGGATAATCAAGAGGTGACCCCATTCTGGTCACCAAGCCAGGTCAAAGACAGACACAGTCAAGGAACCTTCGTCCTTAAAATTCTAAACCATGCCCTGCCTTGCTGGCCTCTGGGTGATCGTTACAGGAGTGGGCTTGCCACGTGCAGTTTAACCAAGTTCATTTTCAGAACAGCGCAAGGTCTTGTTTTGATCTTGGACAAGCCTGACAGGGTACTACAAGTGGGAAAATTGTTTTCGAAGATGAATGTGAATTGGCCAATATGTTCTCTCAGACTAGCATGTTTTCATAGGTAGCAGTTCAGCTCTGGTGGGGCCAAAGGTCGAGGGTTCAGAAAATGGAGAGGAAAAGAATAAACAAGAAAACAGGAACATAATTTGCTATTTTTTTTCCCCAAATCACTGTTTCATGGTCTTTGCCTCCTATGATATGAACTGAATAATGCCCCATAGCAGAGAGAGCGTGTTCTGCTTCATTTCCCTCAGGTAGACGTAAAATTCAAACAAAGGTAAAAAGATAAGGAATGCCTGCGGAGAATAGCTGGTAGCTTTTCAGCACACCTTCTCTCTAGCCCAACACAAGCATCTCGTGCCGTGTGGTTTACATTTCCCTTCATCCATCCAGACAAGAGAAACTAACACCTGCAGGGAACCACTCAGGTCAGCTTGGGAATGAACTCTCCAAGCCCTTCCATGTGAGTGGCTTGGAAGCAGATCTTCCTTGAGTTGAGCTTGAGGAATCCAGAGCCCCAGCCAACACCTTGAAGGCTGCCTTTTGGCACAGCTAAAAACAGAGACACCCTTCTAAGCTCCGCCCTAATTTCTGACTGTACACCCTAAATTTTTCTGGGGTAAGCTGCTATGTTTCTGGGTTATTCCTTACACAGCATTAGGTAGCTGATCCAAGCAGGGCAGTGGGAAGAGATACAGCTGGGACAGGCAAGGCATGCTGGAAAGTGGCCCTGCCTTTTTATTGATGATTCTGCCTTAAATCCCTCATTTAATGGACCAAGTCTGGCTTTAAATGAACAAACTATGCAATAATCAAATAAATAGATGAATACTGTGTGTTTATTTTGCACCCCTCGTTGATAGAATTCTTACACCTCTGGGTAAATGAAGGCTTTGGGCCAGCTGTTATCATCAGTTTTTTGAATTTAAACTCAGAGAACAGCAGTTCTGAATTTTGGAGAGAATGTGTCAAATAGTGCTATATTTAAAGTTAAGTAATTCATTTGAACTATTGCAAGATAGTCTTTATGCTGTATAACTAAATCTTGGATTTACCAAATAAATTCACCATAACCAATCTATGTGTTCAGTACAAGACCAGAAGTAAACTATTCAAAAATTGGAACTATATCTGGTTCACTGTACACTTATTTCCTTTTTCATTTCCAATTTGTGATTGTGGCCTTGTCCTATTCTTCAAGTGAAATTGCTCTGTAAACCAGATCTCAAATTAGTCAGATTTTCGCAGCTTCAAGACAAGTCGGCTACAGGCTCCTGAGAGAAAGTACAAGCAATAACCTTCTTATCAAGAATGTCTTTCAGGTGGTATCAAAGAGAGAGTCAAGAATGGATTTTCATTATTTATTTATCAATATTTTTGCAGTGCTGGGAATTGAACCCAGGGCGTTGGGCATGCTGGGCAAGCACTCTCCCTCTGAGGTACATCCCCAGCCCTTATAATTATTTTATAAATGCTCAGATATTAATATGTTACTGCTTTAAATATTTCCGTTAAAAAAAAAGGAGAGCAAATCATGGTACCTGTACAAAAATTATGAATTCAGTGGATTGATGAAGCCAGTTCCCCTCAAGACTGTCGGTCTGCAGCAGATAGTCACAAACAATTCCAAGAAATGGCATCTGGGAACACTTTGTGCATTTTAGCACACATATAAAGGATTCCCAAACAATGAGGCCAGCAGGCTTGTCCTGAGATAGAACCTGGGGGCCTTGGAGCTGGGGAGGAGGGCTCTTCTTTAAGACGTTCATTTGCAAGGGAAATGTACAGCCCTGTCCAGACAAATCATGAGCTGGGACACAGTGGGGCACAATCTAGATTAAAAATATGAGCTTAAGGCCGGCCTCCAAAAAGTCCAGAAATTCTAAGATGCAGACTACATGCAGCCTTGAATATTGGCAGTATCACTTTCATTTATCTTTTCTGCCAACCTCCATTTTTCCTTCCAAATCAGAAGCTAAAGTAAGACACACATTTGGGGGAAAGTTGTCAAAATTCATTTTATGGAAATGTGCTACTCACAAGTATCCTTTGATCAGCAGCAGCATCTTTTGAAATTGAAATTGAATAGATTATGTGGTGATCTGCCTCCTCTCTTCTTCTGAGCTAGACCTGAAATAAATTGGAAATGCATGGGAAAATACAAACTTCTCTTTGGTTTGAGCTTCCCAAAGACTGGCTTCACCCCATCTTTGAACAAGAAATGTTACAAAACTGCGGGCAAATGTGTCTCAGTGAACCACCTTTAGGAAGAACAGGCATGCTTTCATGGAGGAAATTGTGCCCATAAATTGCTCATATAAAATTCATAATTAAACTAAAATCTTTGGGTCTTTGATGGAGACCCAAAGACTAAATGAATGTCAAGACTAGTCATGCCTAACTCTAAAGAATGAGATAGCTACCTTTGGCTTTGGAAGACCAACTTCAGTAGTCAATTTTTCTGGTTCAAACAATAGAAATAGAAGTAAAATGAGATTAAGTCTTAAGAAATGAAATCCGATAATTGAAAGAGATGAAAGAGTCTAAGAGGGTGCGGCTGCCTTCAGATATGGTTAGATCTAGGATCTACATCCTGATCTCTTAGGCGCAGTCTCCTGGTCCCTCTTCTGTCTCCCACCCCATCATCTTCCCACCCCATCTCTGCTGGATTGCTTTTGCTTTCACACGGCCTCCTCCCATCCTGGCTGTTGACACTCCAGAGTCATATCCTCACTCACAGCCCTTAGCCTAGCAAAATGGCGCCTATCCTTCCTGGCAGTTCCCACTAACACCATGGGGGTCTAGGCTCACTGGAGTTAATTGCTGCTCCTGAACCAAACCATACAGGCCTTGGATTAGTACTGGCCAATGGGTCAGCTTTGGTCATATGCCTACCTTGAGTTTGAGGAGGGTGTGGCAAGGTGGTCACACTGGAGTTTCATTGGCTGGGCCTGGAAGCAGGAGGACCTTCAAGGAAAACCTGAGGGGACATTCCCAAATGAGGAGTGCAACCTGCAGGAATGCACAACGATGAGCATGGATCCCACTGACTTCCAACCATAATTCTGAACAGCATGCATCATTTTTAAAATGTAATGCTATATTTTTTAAACTCATTAGGAGTGAAAATGTTGTGATGTCCTCCCTTTTATTAGAACTGATGACAGCCTCCAAATTAAGAAAAATAATTGGTAGACATTCATCACAGATGGTAAATTCTGTTCTAAGTGTAGCCTGGCACAAGTTTTCCTGCCAACATCCGTAATGCCAAAAGCTGGACAAATCACTTAGACTGATTTCCACTACTCATCTGCTGGGCAGCGGAAAATAATTTGACCACAATCTGTGATGTGTTTGAGGAAAACATTCTGTGAAAAAAGAAAAAAGAGTGGAATGAATCTTCTGACCTGGTATCTATGTGGTTAGACTAAAAGCGGACTGCATATAGTGAACCCTGGTTTCCTGTTTTTAAAATGCTCTTTTGTAGTCTTTAGGGCTAGGCTTCAAGACGCCTGAGCCAGATAGCACAGGGGACATTCAGTTTTCCTCAAAGTTGAAGAGTAGTTCACTTCCAAAACAGACCCTCTATGACAGGACAAAACTTCTTTAAAACCGCCACTGTGGACAATTCATTTGATTTACATGGGGCTTCTATGCTGAATAATAGGTCCCATCTCCAAAACGGACTCTTAAAAGGCCATTGGAAAGGATGGTGACAAGTTCTTCCATGTCTTCTTGGTCAAGTATATAATTTAACACCCATCTGCAGAAACAATTATACTGTAAATTAACAATTATACTGTAAATTATACTGTAAATGCAAATTAACAATTATACTGTAAATAGAAAAGAGGGATTCAGACTGGAAAAGGATAATTTTGTAAAATAATTGTATGGAGAAACATTACCTTTAAAAAGTTAGTGTGCATTATCTCATTCAGCTTTTTAAATCCATGTCATTGTGTAGTTAATCATTATTTATTGATCAAGGTACTGAAGTTCTAGCAAATAAATAGACATTTGCTACCTGGAGATTGGTTGGAGGTGGGGGAAGACATGGGGTAAACCAATAACCAAATGAACACAGGAGCTTCACATGGCCACGCACCCATGCAGGGGTGGACGTGGGGCAGTGGGGAGCAGACAGCCTCGCTGCGGGGTGACTTCAATGAAAGAAGGGAGCAAACCCAGAGAAGTTGAGGAGGACTTCTTTGAAGGAGAGAAAGAAGCAAGCATAGAGTCCTGGGAGGCACACTGAAAGAAATAAGCACATTTTGCTTCTTGAATTATCTCTGTGTCGATGTCAGAAGAAATGTTTTTAATGGGGTTCAGCATAGATCTTTGCCATAGTTCTGTCCCTTCCTATGCACATGGGCACCCCTTTCATTGACCTGTAAAGATTTTATTTTTGAAGAAGATTTGGGCCTACTATTTCTTCTATTTGGTGAAGAGTCTCAGGTCAAATTCGTAGATCCTTGATCCATTTTGAGTCGAGTTTTGTACAGGGTGAGAGATAGGGGTTTAATTTCATTTTATTGCATATGGATTTCCAGTTTTCCCAGCACCATTTGTTGAAGAGGCTGTCTTTTCTCCACTGTATGTTTTTGGCTCCTTTGTCTAGTATGAGATAACTGTACTTACGTGGGTTTGTCTCTGGGTCCTCTATTCTGTACCATTGGTCTATCTGTCTATTTCGGTGCCAATACCATGCTGTTTTTATCACTATAGCTCTATAGTAGAGTTTAAGGTCTTGTATTGTGATACCTCCTGCGTCATTCTTCCTGCCCAGGATTGTTTTGGCTATTCTGGGTCTTTTGTTTTCCATATTAATTTCATGATTGCTTTTTCTATTTCTATGAGGAATGTCATAGGAATTTTTATTGGAATTGCGTTAAATTTGTACAGCATCTTTGGAAGTATGGCCATTTTGATTGTACTGATTGTTCCTATCCAAGAACATGGAAGATCTTTCCATCTTCTAAGGTCTTCCTCATTTTCTTCCTTTAATGTTCTGTAGTTTTCATTGTAGAGGTTTTTCACCTCTTTTGTTAGATTGATTCCCAAATATTTTATTTTATTTGAGGCTATTGTGAATGGAGTTGTTTTCCTTATTTCACTTTCAGATGATTCATCATTTATGTATATCAATGCATTTGATTTATGTGTGTTTATTTTATATCCTGCTATTTTGCTAAATTCATTAATTAGGTCTAAAAGTTTCCTGGTGGAGTTTTTGGATCCTCTAGGACCAGATTTCCTCAACAAGACCACCAGAGCGCAAGAAATAAAAGGAAGAATCAATAAATGGGACAGGTGCAAACTAAAAAGCTTTCTCTCAGCAAAAGAAGCAATCAAGAATGTGAAAAGAAAGCCTACAGAGTGGGAAAAAATCTTTTCCAAACACATTTCAGACAGAGCACTGATCTCCAAAATTTATAAAGAACTTACAAAACTGTACACCAAAAATGCAAAGAGCCCAATCAATAGATGGGCTAAGGAACTGGGCAGACACTTCACAGAAGAGGATATACAGGCTATTAACAAATAAATGAAAAAGTGCTCATCATCTCTAGTAATTAGAGAAATGCAAATTAAAACTACCCTAAGATTTCATTTAACTCCAATTAGAATGGCTATCATCAGGAATACAAGCAATAACAAGTGTTGGCGTGGATGAAGGGAAAAAGGCACACTTGTACATTGCTGGTGGAGTTGCAAATTGGTGCAGCCACTCTGGAAAGCAGTATGGAGATTCCTCAAAAAACTTGGAATGGATCCACCATTTGACCCAATTATCCCACTCCTCGGTTTGTACCCAAAGGTCTTAAAATCAGCAAAATATAGGGATGCTGCCACATCTATGTTCATAGCTGCTCAATTCACAATAGCTAGATTGTGGAACCAACCTAGATGCCCTTCAATTGAAGAATGGATAAAGAAACTGTGGTGTATATACACAATGGAATATTACTCAGCCATAAAAAAGAATAAAATTATGGCATTTGCTGGTAAATGGGTGGAATTGGAGAATATCATGCTAAGTGAAATAAGCCAAACCCAAAAAACCAAAGGCCGAATGTTTTCTCTGATCAGTGGATGCTGATACCTAACAGGGGTGGTGTGGGGGGGG
>JAJEJO010050391.1:0-43973 GCA_020662805.1 Glaucomys volans | reverse complement strand
GGGGGGGGGTACCAGGGGTTATGGGGAGGATAGGAAAGAATGGAGGAAGTGTGGATGGTGTGGAGGAAGATGGGACGGGAGGGGATGGGGGCAGGAAAAATAGTAGACTGAGAGAGACAGTACTACCCTATGTAAAAGTAAGATTAAATGAACTGTGTGAATAAAAAATAAATTTTAAAAAAAGATTTTATTTTTGCATCACATTGTAAACTCCTGGTATGATTTAGGTGTTCCCCCCATAAACTAATAAGCATGGGAGGTGATGTGTCTGTGAATGAGCTTGATTCAGCCAGTTCACAGTATATATGTTTTTAGAGATCATGCTGTATCTCATAAATGTATATAATTTTATGAAAAGAAAGAAAAGGAAAGAACGAAAGAGCAAAGAAAAGAAAAGCACAGGGGAGGGGAGGGGAAAGGATGGGAAGGGAAGAGAAGAGGACTCCTTGAGATCAGAGATTCTTTTTTGTCGGCTTTATTTCCAGACCTTAGAAGCGTTCAACACACAGTGGACATTCAACTACCCATTGACTGAATGGATTTTAAATATCAATAATTGCAAAGTGGTGAATCTAAAGCCTTGATTTATGGTGCAAGCTCAAGAGTGCTTAACTGACAAAGGAAGAAAGCAGGAAGCCAAGTGAGCAGTAAGCTTGGTTCACACGTTGTTGGGATTCAGATCCCAATTGCAATGCAAACTCCAGGGCTGAGGTGGATTCGAGATGAGCTAACACATGTGCCCAATATGAATCCCACAGTGGGCTGGGCACAGCAGCCATGCCTACAACCCCAGCTACTCAGGAGGCTGAGACGGGACAACGGCAAGTTCAAGGCCAGGCTGGGTCTCAAATACAAAGTCATAAATACATACATAAAATCAATCACCAGTGATCACACTTTCCAACTTTTGAGCATTTGCCACAAAATACTGCTTGAGTTCTGAATCACTGACTTATTACCTGGCATCCCCGAATGCACTCATTCAACACAAGGGTGCTTTTCATGCACTGCACCTTCCTAAGGTCTTAGAAGACAGCAGCAATCAAACAGTGAAAGAGAACACCTGAACTCACGGAGCTCACATTCACACACACACTCACACACACTCACACACACACACATAGTCTCTGGCAGTGTGCAAACGTGACCCCAGATGCATAGGAGGAAGCAGAGCTGAGTGACAGGAGCTGGAGCAGGTGCAACTTTTGTTTTGTTTTGTTTTGTTTTTCCTGAGGAAATTTTTATTTGTTTTTTTTCTTTCTTTTTTTTTATTGGTTCTTTTTAATTATGCACGATGGTCCAACCCATTTTGATATAATGATCCAGCAGGGAATGTATCTTTTTTATTCACAATGTAGATTCACACCATTCATATAATCTTACATACACATAGGGTAGTACTGTCTGTCTCATCTACTGTTTTTCCTTCCCCCTCCCCCTCCCATCCCATTTTCCTCTACACCATCCATACTTCCTCCATTCTTTTCTTATCCCCCCATAACCCACCCCCACCCCCCATTATGTATTAGCATCCACTGATCAGAGAAAACATTCGGCCTTTGGTTTTTTGGGCTTGACTTATTTCACTTAGCATGATATTCTCCAACTCCACTCATTTACTAGCAAATGCCATAGTTTTATTCTTCTTTATGGCTGAGTAATATTCCATTGTGTATATATACCACAGTTTTGTAGGAACACCTGAGGCAACATGGTTCACATTACAGGAAGAAGCATAATTATGGAACAGGCAGACCTGTTTTTCTCAGAAACATAGGCAGACCTATGCTGTGAATTATGCTCCCTGTGAGCACCCAGGGCCCAGGCACTTTCTCTTCCCTTATATGGTTTAATCAAGAACTTAGCACAAGGATATCTGGAAAGCTTGCTAACTGCTGATTGGTTGTATGCATCCAGGCTTGGACATTCAGGGCACAAACATCCAGGGCCCTGGCACTTCCCCTTCCCTTATATGGTGTGATCATGAGTCTAGCACAAGGGAGCCAAAAGAGCTTAACAGATGGTGATTGGCTGCTCTATACTACATAAGCTTTGTAGTTCCACATTAAATTTGAGCCTGTGTCCTCAGAACCTGGTCTCCAGGCGTGGTGTTAGCGCCGTCACACTCGTCTTCCTTGCTCCCACAGGATGCTCCTGTCCCACTTCACAACAGCAGTTTCTTTATCCATTCCTCAATTGAAAGGCATCTAGGTTGGTTCTACAATCTAGCTATTGTGAATTGAGCAACTATGAACATAGATGTGGCCAGATGCAGCTTTTCTATGCATGGCTTTTCAATCACCCTGGATGCCCCACGGGTGTCCCTTCTGCCCTTGACACCCACCACTTAGGCTGAGCTGGGTAGAAATCAAAATTCTCACTCCCCGCTCCTGTGGCCCACTTTCTCATGTCACCATGCAGATCCTGCTTTCCCAAGGGATTCACTTAGGCTCAGCTGGATTCTCCAAAGACCTGTGGGACAGAGACCTACTTAAAAAGCGTCCCTGGAGAAATGGGCAGGGAGATGAGGAGGCTGGACTGGGAATGGGATGGGAGGAGCTGAGGAATGGGGCAGTAGCCAGCAAAGTCCCAGGGAAGATAACGCTGCTCAGTCTCATGTGACAATGCTTTTCAATGTTAGAAAACAGGCTCTCCAAAGTCCTCTGGGGAAAAGAAACTAGAAGCATGTCCTCTGCCCTTGGTGGAGTCAGAGAGCAGCAGTCGTGGATAGCAGGCGCCATACCCAGTGTCTGACTCCAAACGGGGTAACACCTTCTCCCAAGGCCCTGTTCACTGAGACTTCACAGAGGTGAAAGTGGGGACCCATTGTGGAGGCCACACTGTGAGCTGGAAAGATCCTTGAGTTAAGTCCAAAAGTCAGGCCTGGTAAAGGAGAAAAGCTCATTTGGACTTTTCCCTGATGGGGACAGTGGGACCCCAGGACGGGGGCTTTGAGTGGCACCCTTGTATTTGCCTGCATCAGCCTTCAATCCCTGTGACTCTCTCCATTAGTGGACTTGCCATTACCCAGCCTTTGATCCATGATGGACACCCACTGCTTTACAGAATAAGAAATCTCCCTGGGTTTATTACAGCCCAGCCTATCCATAATGCATTTAATATTATTTCCCCCTCCACACCTCTACCCCTATTACAGCTTCATAGAGAAGTGATTTTCCTTCTCTAAAAATAAGCCATCTTACTTAGAATTACATTTTTAAGATGACAGTGATCCAGTAATCACTTCTAGGAACCCAGATTTGTAGGACAACATAATATAATAATTATGATACACTTCGATGTGTGGATGATGAGAGGACATGCAAATCTCATCACTCCTGATACTTCACGTGCAATAAAAGTTGGCATGAATTAAAGGTGGTCTGAAAGGAAAGCAATTTGGGTCTTTTATCTTAGATCAAGTTCTCATCCAGTATGGAAAAAAAAAATACCTGAAAGCTTCAAAAATCAGGGAAATCTTAATACATCTTGCATCAGAGTTTTCCCCCTCCTCATTTCACTCAAAATAACCCAAACCAATCATTTCCCTGTATTGTAAAACACGACTTCAAAGAAGACAGTGATTTTTCTGCCTCCCGCCTCCACCCTGTGTCATGGGAGCCAGGATGCAGCTCATGTGCTCCTTTTAGCTCAGGGAGGAAGAGGAAAGGAAAGGCTTCTCCCTATTATTTTTCTTGTTCCTGCTCTCACTCTTTTTTCTCTCTCTCCTCTTCCTTCCTTCACAACACGCCGCAGCTTTCGTTGTCTAGAGGAGATGAGGCTGCCAATGCCCTTCGCTCTGGGTATCTGCGAAATCACATCTGAATCTGCTCATCAGGCAGAGAAAACACAGGCATCAAGCGATATGATTTCTTAAAAGTTTTACTCCAAGAAACCCCTTCCATCTAAATGGCTGAGAGAAGAGAGAGAGAGAGAGAGAGAGAGAGAGAGAGAGAGAGAGAAGCAGAAAGAGAAAGAGAAAGAAATTCTCAAAGCATTAAACGTATTTGAGTAAAACACAATGCAAGGTTTTATGTGAAGTAGAATTATATCCTGGGCTGCTTCCCTGAGGATAGTTCACTCAGAAATACTGCTGAGAAGTCAGTCAGTAGAAAAAAATATTTCCATCTTCATTTGAAAGATTAGCACCTTGTTCTTTTTTTGTTACCAAATTGGAAATAAAACCAGCTTCCTTGGCTTTTATAAGGTATGAAGGAAGAGACATGCAATTTTAGGGCCTATGTCCTGCTGGTCTAGCTGTGTCTCCAATGTCAAACCAGGTCCCTCCACGGAGCTGAAAGGGATCAAAATTTTTTGCATGGTAGACTTTCTGTTTCTGATGTGCCTGATGTACTCTGACCTGGTTGGTCTCAGGCTTGGGATGAATCAAGGACATCAACTTCATCAGGTTCTGGTGTGTATATCTGGACAGCAAAATGCCTTAGATCATGCAAAACATCTCCAGGCAGGATGGTGTGTGTAACACACTGCAAGCTGATCCTTTCGACATCCGTGTTGGTTCACATCACTGACAAATTCAAGGGCAGGAAAACTAGAAGATGGATGTTAGAGTCAAGACTTGAGACTCTGTCAATGACCAAAATAGAAACTCTAGGCACAGCAATAAAACTGCACATGTAGTCTTCGAAGCATTCAGTGTCTAAGCGTGTGTGATCATGTCTGCTTCATGGGATTGTGCTCAGCCTACATAGCTCAGCATCCGGGTGAGCTGCTGATGTGAAAGCAACTCTTACATGGTCTGTTACAGAGCAGGCCTCAGGGTCCATCAGTTTCCATTCAACTGCAAATTGCAAAGACCTAATTGAACTTGACCTCCAGCGCCTGGGTATTCCATGGCACCTTCAGGCCCAGCGGGACGCAAGAGTCTGGCTGTTATTTTCTATCTCTTGACTGCCTTTTCTCTGTGACAGCTTCATTCACAGGAGATTCTCTCACTGTGGCGTGGAGTTGCTTGTTAGCGGCTGTAGGTTCTGTGAGTTCAGCAAATGCTATTTGTAGGTGGGGAGTAAAGACGGATAGGAAACCTGTCTCTCCCCAGGATTATAGCATAGTTTTGGAGGCTCTTCCTGTTGGATAGCAAGCATTCCAGGTTCACTCAAAGCAATTGCGGTGACACTGTGGCTCTGATTGGCCACGTTAGCATCCCATCAGCTCCTGTATCATGAGCACTGATGGCTCCCAGAAGCCCCAGTCAACAACAAAGGGTAAAAATCGAGGAGCCCTCAGAAGAAAATTGAATTGCTTGATGGAAAGAAAGAGGATGAGGACCAGGCAGGATTCTGCTGCAAAATGGTTGCTCAGATCAAGGAGAAAGTTCCAAATGGGTCACGGGACACAATTCAGTGCTAAGTAGAAACCAGGACAGCGGAGGTAGAAAGAGTAACAAACATGAATACCGAGGGGTCAGAAGTGAGATGTATGTATGCAGGAGACGAAGAGAACAGCTTAAATTGGTCTGCTCAGGAAAGGGAGAGAGAAATTAGGTTGATTAGTTGTGCGGCAAGCACTAATTAGTGTCAGGAAATAAAAGTGGGGAGCGGAACCTGGTTTAACACAGCGAGCTGTAAGGCACATCTGGATGTTCTAGCAATGGATGGATGCAGGAGAGAGGCAGGTTGGAAACCGGAGCTGTGTTTGAGAAGACGTCCTCAGCAGTGAGGAAGCTGCTGCAGTTCAGGTTTTGTGGGGAGGTGATGGATGAACAAAGTTAAAGGATGTCAGGAGGGTACAGAATGAGGAACCAGGAGGTGTGGTGACATGCTGGCATGCAGAAGACTCGGCTCCACTGGGTAACCAGACATCCTAACTGGGTTCTGGAATCCAGTCTCCAGAACCCGCCGTCCATCTCAGCACATCAGTCTGGAAACCTGCACAGTTTCCTCAGTCCTTTGTGATTTATTGGTGCAAAAACCACAACGAGAGAAAGTTCAGTTTGGTGAAGCTGGAGATTGACATCTTCATCCCTTTCTCCCCACCATCATACTCTCCATTAATTTGTGAAACTCTCTGGCTTTTTAGGGCTTTACTGTTGTCACTTGAAAAGGTAGGAGACAGAATAAAATAGGACTGGGGATTGGTCTGGGGATATTGAATTGTTTATAGCTCAGCTGGTAGAGTGCCTGCCTTACAAGCACAAGGCCCTGGGTTCAATCCCCAGCACCACAAAAAACAAAACAAAACAAAACAAAACAAAACAAAATAGAACTGGGGATGTGGCTCAGTGGTCAAGTGCCCCTGAGTTCAATCTTGGTACCCCCCCAAAAAAATGTCTAAATACTTTAGATGGCTATTGAGCAATAGAAATGTAATTAGTCTGCTTCTGAACCACATATTGAGACTAATTTCAGAGCTTTACCTAAATTCTAGAAATGTTTTCCAAAGATTGTTCTGAAAAATCCTCCTTCAAAGAATGTGAATAAGTAGTTTAGGATCAGAGAGCTTTGCATTTCAACACTGGATTCAAAGGTTTACTCCCCACCTACAAATAGCATTTGCTGAACTCATAGAACACAAAATTAAAAGGTGTCACTAGGAAGTTTGCAAAACTTTATATTCAATGCCAAATACCCAATGAGGGATGTGGTCTGCAGCGTTTCTCCAATGTATTTATCCCAAGCTCTCTCACTTTCCATAGAGTGTCTAGTGTAACTGTGCTTCTCGGAACAGACTTTGGAAAACACTCTTCTAGAACATGGTTGTTGCTATGTATGACAACGAATATGAAAATTGCATTGAATTTAAGCGTTTAGGAATATCGTTTTGTTAGTTTTTGGGGCAAGTATACCCCAGACAAAGCTCTCAGGCGAGATTAATGTAGGATTTAAATGTGATAATGATAGAGTAGAGCTATTGTTTTGCCCTTAATGAAGTCATCTGTGGGACAGTGAGATATGGCAAAGGTCTAGGCAAACTGGAGTTTTATTGTTTGAATCTGTGGTATTGATCTTAAGATGGCCACAACCATAGGGCCATCAAATTACTGCCAAGTCCAAAGTGCTGAAGAGAGCTGCTCTGTCCAGTCTCCCCCGCAGCTGAATATACGAAGGAGCCTGGACAAGGAATGGTGATATTTTATGTCTGCAAAATCATCTTAGAACAAACTCATCCCAAAAAGGAATTTTTTTTCCCTATGGAAAGAAAGCAGAGCAATACTTCCCCCTGATTTCAAACTTCTTTACAAATCAAGTGTGTATAGTGAGCAGTAGGTCAATGGTGACTTGGAAACTGAACCCAGATGATTCGTCTGCTTCAGATGAGGTGACAGGATCCCCCTCCCTCCTTCTCCATCAAGACTCAGAAAACTGCTGCAATATTTTGTCCCCTAAGATAGAAAAGGAGTTACACGCAGGATCATGGAAGTCAGCACACGATGGCTGAAGACTGTGTCTTCATTCACCTGCTGCCTCTTCATCTGAATCTCCAAACCATGAACCA
Organism: Glaucomys volans; assembly: GCA_020662805.1. Lineage (NCBI taxonomy): Eukaryota > Metazoa > Chordata > Mammalia > Rodentia > Sciuridae > Glaucomys > Glaucomys volans. Next base: position 36,518 of record JAJEJO010050391.1, on the reverse strand, counting down.
TCCGTGCTGGACCCTCAGAAACCAGCTCATGAGGAAAAACAGGAAGCACCTCTTGTGCTCAGAGGGAGCAGAGTAACCTGCGTGCATGCAGTTTTCTCTTTGGGAGTTTAGGCTGGGAATATCTATGTGATCTTTTGGGAGTGATTCTTCCTAAATAGAAATATCTTTATAAATTACACAGCAATTCTTTTGAGCATCATTGTCTTATTCCAAGGGGATAAGTGAAACTTGAGAAGGCAGGTGACAGTCAAAACAATGCCACCGGATAGTGCTGGACATAGAAAAGAGAACTAGGTGTGCCCGAGAGCAGGGGTCAGGACGAGCCAGGAGTCAGAGGTCATGTGGGCACCGCCCAGGGCTGCTTCTTGGATGTGCAGTGCACATTTGCTCAGGCCTGACCCTTGGCAGGAGCCTGTGGAGAACAAATCACAGCCTTTCAGCTCCTTACAGCAGTGTGCTGCTCTGCTCAGACTTCAGAGGCTTTACTGCAGCTCATTATTGTAAAATAATGTGGGGGTAGAATATTCTTCATTGGAAGCAAAGAAAGATCAGTTTCCCTGGCACAGGCGGGACAAAGCAATGTGCTTATTCCAGAGCTAAGTCCATGTCGACCTGCCCATTTTCCTCATGGCCGAGAGGCCACGTGGTGGCTACCACTGATACGAGTCAACCCAATGTTCATTTTTATCCTCTTTTTATTTTACTGACAATCCTGGTTTTCTCTGGACAGACCCAGGATCCATTGACAGAAAGAAAATCCTTTCCCGATCTTTCCTTGAGGTGCCTGCACATCACAGTTCTGTCCCATGAGATGTAAGCAGAGCCCTGATGGGTGGACTTCTTCCCAAACAAAAGGGAGGATCCCTGCTGCCTGCTCCCTTTCTGCGTGGTGGAAGACCTCCTGGCTCTGGGTTGGAAATGGAAGCATTAGTATCGGCTGACAATTCCCATGTGCATAAAGGGCGACGAGTGACTATGTCTCATCCAGTAGACGTCAGAGTGCACAGAAAGTTTGATTCTGTAGTTAGAACAAAGGAAATGTCAGGAGATTTTTGAAGACATACCTGTGCCAGGACATAAGGAAGTTTTCAAAAATTGATGAGAACAAACCAGAAGGACTTAAGAATTAGCTTGGTGTCAAATCTGGAAAATTTTGAGCCTTTCAAATAATATTGACAGGAATTAAATTACCATATTGAATAAAAATGAACTCATGCATCTATACTGGTACAGATCCAAATATAAGTACTTTTATGCACAAAGAAGGAAATTTTTAAATTTGTTAATTTATTTCCCAATAGAATATTCACCCTACTAATAAATGTGCAAGTAATGAACATGCTAGAAATTCACTATTTTGCAAGGACTGTACCAATAACCAACTCAGGCAAAAACAACCAATAGAGGTCAGACCCTGTGCTGTGGACAGCATCTTCCCATGGATTCCTGATAGTTCCAAATGGGGGCAGGAGGTCATGTCACAGGGGAGAAAGCTGGAGGACTACCTAGGACAGGTGAGCCAAGGTGGCCTAACCAGCAGTAGCTGAGTTGATGTCATGGGCCTCGGTGCCTCCATATGGTGGAGAGGACACACCACCACATGCAGCTCCTCTGAAGGACGTGCTGCCTCATTTGAGCCACTGGAAAGGAGCCGAAAACCAAGGCTAATAGTTCTGAAAAGAATCAGGCAGCACCACCCCATATTGCTCATGTCAAGAAAAACAAAGAAAGGTTGAGAAACTGTTCTTCAGTTAAAGGAAACACATGATCCAGGACTGGATCTCAGAACTGGGCAAAGTATTGCTGATGAAGGACATGATTGGGACATTACCTTAAATGTCCGAATATGTAGTGTAGGGTTGATAATAGAATTCGACCATTATTTAAATTCTTGAGTTTGATAAATGTCCTATGGTTTATGTAAGTAAATATTGTTTCACTTATAGATACAAGTTGATCATGGGATCTGGAAAAATCATGGCCTTTACAAAATTCTCCCAAATGGTTCCCTGATAGACCACTGTTTAACCCAAAGAAATCAAAACAGGGACTCAAAATGATAGTGGATCATAGGAAGAAACACAGGACATGAATTAAGAGATGAACTCAAAACAATCACTAAGAAAGAAGCAATCTAGCCAAAAGAAGGAGTGGAAACATTGAAGAAGTTTAAATTGGAAGTACAATTAGATATGTGGGAGTTTATACAGTTACAAGAGCTACGCAGCTCTGTACTAATAAATTTGAGCACAGCGATTCCACTCAGTCTTCTCCAAAATTTGCACAGATATAGTAAAACTCAATTCTGAAAACTTACAAAATGTTTTCCCTCAATTACTTGTCAGTGAATGTATATATATATATATATGTATACATATATATATACATGCACATATATATAAATTATACATATATATACATGCACATATATATAAATTATAAATTATATATAATACATAATATATGTATTTTATATATACACACCCACACATACACAATTACTCTAGACCCATGTGAGTTTAGTTTTTGTTGGAATTTAAATTGGTCCTTTTACGCGCTACCTCAGAAGTTCAAATGATTCGTTCAGCCACACTTAAATTAAACATAACCCCTTATGAAATCTGACAAATGTTAAGTACAAAACCAACTCAGCCATAAATACAGATTCAAAAATCCCAATAAAACCTTGGAAAATTATACTTAGTAGTATATGTTAGAAGGTAATAAACCACCACCAGACAGGATTATTTCAGGGAAGCAAGAATGGTTTAGTATTAAAAACAAGTGAGCTTTATGTAAATTATACTTTGATAAAAATAATAGTTTAAAGTATGCATAATCTAATGGTTAAAATATATAAAATTGTATCAGAAACATTTCTATCAGTGAAATTATATACACATATAGGGACAGACAGACTATAAGGAAAAGGCTTGGTTATAGATTGATGATTTTTTTTTGTTAAGATTTTCCTAGTTTTTGTTATTTGGTGAAACTTTTTTTTAATTACACATGACATTAGAACCCATTTTGATATAATTATACAGCACGGAATATATCTTTTTTTCACAGTGTAGATTAACAGGACTCATATAATCTTCCATATACGTAGGGTAATACTGTCCGTCCCAGTCTGCTATCTTTCCTTCCCCCACCTCCTCCTGGCCCATTTTTCTCTACACTTGATGATGGTTTTTGTAGTTTTCCAATCACCTATCAACAACATAAGACAAGATCACAATACTATGAAGAAAAACCTGTGTACCACTGTCCAGGTCCAGGTCCTTATGAGAATTAGACAATCAGATGCATCCTGAGAAAAGACAGCCCGTGGTTGTTAGTAATTTGGTTCTGAAAACTGTTTTTCGCAAATGCACCTGAGTGCCCAAATGTCTACGGCAGCAAAGTCAAAAAAGCAAAAGTGATCTCAAAACTACGCTCAAAACTACTCCAAATCCTGAGTTACACATTGCTTTTATTTAGTTATTTTTGGTCCTTCACACGCTGTTTTAATGATAGTTAATTATAAGTTGATTTAATGACAAAAACAACTTCAGTGGTTTTTCCAACTTTTTTTTTTGGTACTGGGGATTGAACCCAAGGGCACTCGACCACTGAGCCACATCCCCAGCCCTATTTTGTATTTTATTTAGAGACAGGGTCTCACTGAGTTGCTTAGGGCCTCGCTAAGTTGCTGAGGCTGGCTTTGAACTCACGATCCTCCTGCTTCAGCCTCCCAGGTGCTGGGATTACAGGCGTGCGCCACTTCGCCCAGCTCCAACTATTTTTATAATGAATAAATCTACAACAGTACTCTGATATTTCAAATCAAACCTTCTATCTTTTACGAAAATACATTTTCTTAATGAATTTTGGGCTACATTACTTGACCTGAATAAGTCTTACAAGCTTTGACAGTTTAAATTTTATAATCTTGTTTTGTAACGAAATTGATGTTCCATCCATTTAAATTCATAGACTTGATACCAGGTATCAATTCTGAAGGCTAATTAAGATGCAAAAATGAGGGTGAGCTCTCTGCGACATCCCCTTCATTTAAACTTACAGACTTGATACAAGATATCGATTCGGATGACTGATTAACATGGACAAATGACTGCCTGTTCTCTGAGCCCCATATTTTACTGCCTGAGTTAATGTTATTAATACTTTGCTACTAAAATTTCTCTGGAGCATATGTGTAGGCTAGCAGCATCAATGTGTCTTCCTTTCTTTATGAGTGATAGGCAAAGAGCTCGGGCTTAATATTATGAAAATGTTTTAAAAATATTTCTGGTTTATGGATATGAAGAATTTGTTTGGAAATTTACTGAATTGGAATTAATTAGCATTCGGATTTCATTCCTAATATGCTGCTGCTCCTTTGTTTGAAAATAAATGAAGAGACACAGAGCTTTTTAAGCTGAAAGATTAAAGCTCCGGGTCATTTCATCTGCATTCAGATGCTTGTGCGATTGACAGCCCTCCGATGGAGCCGTCTGCTGGAGGACCAAGCCTTTAGGGACCAAAGAGGCCAGGGCAGCGACAGGCTCCCGGGAACTGCAGCTGCTGGTGCTGAGCTCACCTCCAAGGCAGCGTCAGGCACCTGAGAGTGGCCACAAGGACAATGGTCGGCTTAAGGCAAATAAGAACACTGATGATGGCTCATGGTGACAAACAAGGCCACTGTGGTTAATGCCTCGTTGTAAGAATAATCTGGAAAGAAGGACTGAGCTCATCTGGATCACGATGATGTATTATCTAGAGGAACCACTTGGAGGACCAGCCAGGTGGCAGCCCCTCTGCAGCCTCTCTGTCGCCACTGCTGGGTACCAGAGTCAGCCCCCAGCCTCCACCACCTTGTACCTGAGAGGGGCTTTCCCTTTACATCTTTCTCTGCTATTTTTCCTTCTCCTTCTTCCCCTCTTCCTCTTCCATCACAGTTATTATTAGTACGTCACCTAGTTGGATGCCTTCCTCTCACTCTAAGTCCAATCCATTGATTTTCTTACTGCAATATTTAACCAAGAATTAGTGCATGCCAAGCACCCGCATCACAAAGACAATCAAACAAGATCTCTGCCTCCCTAGATGGTCAGGGTAGTTGGGGAGGCAGTCAGCTAGCCAGCAAGAAGTACCTGAAGAAGCACAAGCTCAATGGAGCGAAGAAAACGGGGTGCCTGTCAGAGGAGAGGTGGTGAGACCTCCAGATAGGAGCTCTTCTTAGAAGGGAGGTCGCTGTATCCTGGCTCAGCATGAGAAGAAGCTCACCAAGCACAGAGCCCAGGGAGGGCTTCCTCGAAGGGGGCCAGAAGACAGGCCATGAGCCTGCAGGGAGCCGCAGGTGTGCTTCAGGAAGGGACAGGAAGCAGTGAGGGCAGTGCATTTGGCAGACAGCAAATGGCCAAGGTGATGGCCAGGCTTGGCAGCCCCCTGGGAGTGGGTGCCTTTCACTCCCCAAAAGGCTCATCTGCAAAAGCTATTTCTGCACTCCGTGCTTGTATGCCTTATTGTGAAATATAATGCTCATGTGTGTTTGCACATAAAGGGGCTGGGAATGTTGCTGAGGGGCAGAGTGTTTGCCTAGTGTGCACAAAGCCCTGGATTAGATCCCCAGCACCAGAATGCACACTCTCACACACATGTACACACACACACACGACTCTCAATGTACTTATATATAAAGGCACATACAGCATGAAAGTAAAGATTAATTTATTATTACAAGTAAATAATTATGCAAAAATGCAAGGTATGGAGTAGAACCTGGCTACACTTCAGAAATCCCCTTTTTTGCTCCATAATGCTCCCCTTAGGAAGCTTGTATTTTGACTTCTATAATAATTACTTTTTCTCCTTTATACTTTTTTTTCCTTAGGCATAAACTGCTGAATATTATTACTTAGTTTTTTAGGTCTTTAAAGTTTATCTAAATAAAATTATTCATAGTATCATTTGTGCCTGATTTTTCTTGCTAAATATCGCTGACACAAGTTCAATATCATCTAGAAATTCATCGATCTTGATTCATCTGTTCCTCTAATTTGTTCATTTTCACTGCTATATAGTACTCATTGTGTATCTATTCCTCAATTTGGTGTCTGTCTCCAAATCTCTGTTGGTGTATTTTGGATTGTCCCACTCAGGCCTCAGGCTGATGTGAATATCCTTCTCCATCTCCTGGGGCATGTGTGCATGCATCCTGAGCTGTGCTGCTGGGAAGAGAACTGCTCATCTCTTCACCTTTAGCTGGCAGTGCCTCTTCTTTTCAGAGAGGCTTCTTGTGTGAAGTGGCATTGCTCCACAGCCTCGCCACCACTTGGTACTGAAATTCTTTCTAATTTTATTTCTGAAGGTGGGCGCTTTTGTTGTAAAATGGCTATTATGAATGCTTCACAGTTGGACCAGATAAAAGTGGTACACAAGGTGGGTTCTGAAAGAAGAACTACCAAGACCTACCAAGAGACTGGACTAGATTACACACGGGAGTGTCGAGTAGAACGTCCATGGTTCTGGTCTTAATAACTGGATGATGAGGATCAGCATTTCCTGAGATAGAGAAGACTGGAACTAAAGAGTCCTCGAGTCTGGGGGACAGTTGGTTTATTTGAACTTGTCATATATGAGATGTCTGTTAGACACCCAGTTGATGCCAAAAGGGTATTTTAATGCATGAGTCCAGAGCTCAGAAGAAAGGCCACCAACAGGTATGTGTTGCTGCTATTTGAATAATAATACCATTTGCAGAGGAATATAGATAAATGAGAGAGTCTAAGACATAACCTTGAGAAAATGTAACATTTTAGAGATCTTTTGTAAAGAGGTAAGCCTGAAAGAAGAGCTAGGAAGGAAATGAGAAAAACCAATAAGGTAGTGTTTTAAAAAACAATGAACAGGAAGGCAGTTCAGGGAGATCGACAAACTGTACAAGTGGATGCAGATGGATTTTAAAAATCCTGTCCAGCCTGTTTGTCTGCACAGAGATTGATGTTTAGAGAAGAGTGGTATTAGTGGGCTGGGAGAAGACATGCAGGATTGTAATGGGCTGGAGGGGAAACTTAAAAGATGGATACAAGATGTAGAAATCACGTTCTTACTGTTTAATTGAGAAGGGGAGCAGAGAAATTGCAGAAGAAGGGAGAAAGGGTGAGGCAAGTCTTGATAAAGATGGAAAGTCTGAGAATAGCTTTATGTTCTGAGATAATGATCTGGGAAGGAGAGCTAAATTGAAGATGAGGGGAAAAGATGGAAACAAAGTTCCAAGGAAGGACAGAGACACTCCAGGTACACAGCAGAAGGGAAGGGACATCTCTGAGAGAAGCAGGGTGAGGAGGACAGGCAGGGACACAGGAAGAGTCTGCATGTGATTCGGGTCAGGGTGAGGGGGCTGGTCAGGGAAGCAGTAAGAAGGTGCATGTGCCACAGGGTCCAGGAGAATCTTCCTGAGGGCTTCCATGTCCTGAAGAAAGTTCAAATGAGTAGTGAAAGAGGCAAACAACAACAACAAATATTATCCTTACCAGGAATGCAAAATATGATTGAAAGCTTTGCAAGTGTGCATTGTATTAAGTCCGAACCAAAATATAGACCGATTGCTGAGGTTGATCTTCTCCAACAATGTTTGTCTACTAATGCACTTGTAGGGATGGGGCTAGCTGAGCTGCCTGCAGAAGCAGAATAACCAACACCCAGAAGGTGAAGCTAATAGGGCTTCTCCTTCTCTCTCATAATAGGAAGTGAGTCGTAGTCTGATGGTGTTGCTCCCACTGCTACGTGAAGCCAAGAGCTGCAGGCTTGTCTGTTTCCTGTTGCTGCTGTGTTGAGTTTATTGTTTCTGCCATCGTTAGATTGGCTTTCATGGCAAGAATAAGAAGAAGGGCACTTCATCAGTGCTAGTAATTCTCTTTTTTGGAAAAAAAAAAGTTTTCTAAGAACTAGCAGCAGAATCTTCTTTCCGCCTTAGTTCCAAGTGCTCTGGCACAGAGCCAGCCCTAGCTGCAAGGGAGCCGGGCAGCACCTGAAAGGCTGTGTCCCTGAACAAAGCCAAGCTGTAGTTAGGGAGGAATAATAAGGGACGAACATTCATCTACAAATAGCTCTGCTGCCTGTGAACACGGTGGGTATTGAGCGTGGCCACACTGGAGCTCGCTAATCTAATTTCAGAGAGGAGAAAGGATTAATGATCTCTGCAAGAGAGTAATAATCTGAGCTGATAGGATAAAATAGGCCCCACCCACTCCTTGTGATATAGGTAAAAATTGTAGCTCCCACTCATGTTGCTAATGAGCATATATTTTTATATATAGATTCATATACATAAAATCTGCCTACATATGTGTATGTATGTATATATGTATAGTGTGTGTATATATGTATGTGTATATATATATATGTGTATACACACACACATATATATATATATATGTATATATATATATACAGAGAGAGAGAGAGAGAGAGAGAAAGTATGGTTTCACTCATCTCCAAACTCAAACTCCCAGTGGCCCAGCCCAGAACTGAGTTCCTTAGCTCTCCACCCTGATAGAGTCAGCCAGGGACTGCCGGGCTCCCGGTCCTCTCGAGTCTTAGAAATGAATTTTCAGAAGAAATCAGTTCAAGGGAGAAAGAAAAAAGAAAAACAGAGTCTTGCTGGAACTTAAACCTGCTCAGATTTATAAATTTAACATACACAGTTGCCGCCACGGGCTAACGATTCTGAGAGGGAAATGTGGGCATGTTACGTTACTGGTTACTGATGGATGACCATGTGTCCCTTTTAATTTTCTAATAACTATTTTTATGTTTGTGGATTCTATGTCTTATCTCCATTTGAGGAGAAAGACATAAAAATAACACCATAAAGCTCCCGTACATTCATAAACTAGCAAGTGCCACTGGTAAATCCAACATTGCTTCAGAATATTGGATCGAATGCCAAAGGCCAAAGGCAGACATTTTTTTTCAATAGTTCTTCAGTCCTTTAGCCATTTATTTCCAAATTGAATATGCCATTTACATTTAGACTACCTGCCCATTTTCATTCTTCTTCAAGTGCTGTTAAGGGAACAGCCCACATAATATAGTAACTTTGATTTTTCCTGAGGATCAATCTTTATTGTTAGGGGCAAAACTTGCCAAAATCTACTGGATTTTAAACTATCACACAAGATCTCGTGATGAACCTTGGAAATTCTTTTGTTTCCTGTTATTCATCTTAACAATATTATAATAAAAGAACATGGAATGAAATACGCAGAAACCCCACCATATACTGTGTACTTTAAGAAAAATAATCACTGATTCCTGGCTGAGTTCAACAATCATATGTAGACTCGAGCTGCCAAATCACATCAATCCACTTCCAAACCAGCAGACACAGGTCTTTTCTTTATGAAAAGCATCGTCTGTTGCAAATTGCCAGATATCTGTGGGCCAGTCACCGGGCAGGAAATGGATTATTTGGGTTAGTAAGTGGCAAACTGCAGGACACATGAGGGAGCAAAAGCAAGGACACTTACCTTGAGTTTCATATGTAAAAACAAAGAAAATCTTTATTTGTTCAAACTGCCTAGCATCTGTGGAAAAGTGGTTGGTTTGCCCTAAATCACTCGCAAACACCCTGTTAAAAGTATAGTGAGGCTGGAATTGGAATTTGAATGTATTTTGGAAAGTAGTAGGGACAGCCTGTTTAAAGGTGACATTGTAAAACATGGAAGCATCTTGCCATTTATTCCATAAGAAGAAAATTAAAATTAGTTCTCTTTAAAAAAAAAGAATACAATGTAGGAGTTGGGGTGCTGGCTCATGGCGGAGTGCTTACCTAGTACCTGCCAGGCCCAGGCTCCATCCCCAGTGTGTGAGCCTGTGCGCGCGTGCACACACACACACACACACACACACACACACAGAGGACAGATGTTCTCCTGCAGCTCCTGCTCCTGTGATGTCCTCTCTCTATACAAGACTAGGAAACAAAGGTGTGACATCAGCTGAATGTCCACAGCCAAGAGTGACAGACTAACACAACTGCACGGAGCAAGGGGCACAGGACAGGTACCCACCCGCTTCAGGGTCCCCATGCTTGAGTGGACTCCAGGTCCGTCTTGGAAACGATTCTGACACATCCTCCCCTCTCTGCATTTCCTTCTATACGAGCCTGAACCTTCTGATCCGCACACACCCTCTCCTCACCTTTCAGAGGAGATGCAACCCCTACGTTCCCCGTCGCAGTTCTGCATGAAGAAGTAGCACCTTTATCTGTGTGAGCGTGTGTGCTTCAGGATTATTGCTGTTTATTGTCATGCTGAAGACACAGCTGCGTTGTTTCTTTGTCTACATTCATTTTTCTTTGAAGATCCTTATTTTTGCCAAGTAATATTGCACATTTTTTTCAAGAACATACATATGTATTTATTTATATGTGTATTTACTTACGTATTTCTACACTGCATTAAATGCATATAGAGCATAGGAAGAGTCCTATGAGACGTTTGCCTTTTCTTCAGTTAAGGAATGCTAGTACTTCCCATAAAGGATAAATTCATCTGTATCTTGAAAACATGGTTAACCATGAAATTTCCCTTTTTATGTTAGAGGTCTGTAAAGAAATTCAGGCTTCCCTCTATCAAGTGTGTGGGATTTTATAATATCAGGTTTTGTATTAAACGTCTTATTGGCTCCCTCTGCTTCTTGTGCATCGATGATGGTGGGTGCTAATATTTCATCTTTCTTGTTTATTACTTTTATTAGTCCAATGTTCTATGTGTACCCCTCTAAACTGCCAATGACACTGTCTAAAGAGAAGAAAGAAGCCCAGTGTCGTGGCACATGCCTATCTTCCCAGAGTCTCAGGAGTCTGATGAAGGAAGATCATGAGTTCAAGGCCAGCCTCAGCAACGTAGCAAGAACCTATCTCAAAATAAAAAATAAAAAGGCGTAGGAATGCAGCTCAGTGGTAAAGTGCCCTGGGTTCAATCCCCAGTACAGAAGAAAGACAAGCAGAGGGAAAGGATGGAAGGAAGGAAGGAAGAAGGAAGGAAGGAAGGGAGGGAGGGAAGGACGAAGAAAGAAAGAAAACATAGACACATATTATTTATATTCACACTCACAGATATGCAATGCATATAAATAGCACAACCTCTGCAGATATGCAGACTGCATATTTTAAATTACTTGCTTATTTAAATGGAAGTTGAAAGAAAGTAGCAAGTGAAAGGAACCCAAGTTAAGTCATCTGGAATTAAGTAGAAGAGACAATTGATTACTTGCCTCTTTACAACTTTTACACTGGTTGTTCTGGAGTTGTGAAAAGACTGTCTCTATTGCCCCACTAGGAAGCCATTTGTCACATTGGAATAGTACCAACATTTCCTACAAGACACCCTGGATTCATTAAGAAGTTAGTGTATTCTTTCAAAGTCCCTAACTTACCCCCAGCGAGCATTAACAGACTGAGAGAGTCTGAGTCAGCAAGTCGTAAACTTTGTGTATACACAAATGAGAGAGAGGAATCGGAAGCACAGAATGTTCTAGTAGTAAAAAGTAAGATATTAGCTCAAGGAACTTCCATCATCTCAGTTATACCAAAATGCTGCATACACAAAGGTCAGATCAATTTGATTAACATGGGGTGAGACTGTCAATTTCATATATCCCATTCATTCATTGAACACAGATTTATTGCATGTGGTAAAGCTCCATGCCCCCTTTTCTAGGAGCCTTGCCCATCCCCACAAGGGCTGTGAGCATTGCCTGCCAACAGCTCACAACTTCACCTTCTTCAGGACCATCCTCAGCTCATGCAGCCACTTCTCGTGACCATGACTAACTCATACTGGACGGGGATTCACTGGCTTCCAAGTGCAACCTCTGTGTGATGTACTCACCATGGGATTAGACAGAGAACAAGTGATCGACAGCCCAAATTTTCCTGGTTTTAGCAATGAAAGCGCTGGGAAACTTCAATCACAGACTGGAATGGTTGATCACTGCAGATCCGAATCCACATCTTTCTTATGTGCATCTTCCCTGTTGATGTCTGCATCTCTTCTCTTCAGAGGACTCCTCTGCAAACACATGCACAAAAATCCTACCCAGCCTCTGCATCTGGAAAACCCAACTTGAGACACCCACTTCTGTGTACAAGGTCACTTTGAGGTCCTCAACAGGAAAGCTACTGCATTATAGAACTTATATTCCATTAATGTAAGTAATAGAATAATTGTAGCTGGATCTTCAAGAAGGACACTGAGCAGGGGGATGTGATAGTGCTGAGAACAGGTGACCATTGTCAAGTAGAGTGCTCCAGGGAAGGTCTCCTAGAGGAACAGCAATCAGACTTTGGCTGAAATTTGAGAAGCATCAGGTTGTATGAAGATGTGGAAGGGTGTTGATTCAGGCAGAAGAAGTAGCAGATGCAAATGTCCTAGGGCAGAAGGCACTATTTGCCTTCTTAGGGACACCCACTTCTCCATTTCTGAAGTTTCTTTCTGTGAAGGCTGTGTAATTGGTATAACTTCTGGCTTCACTCCATCCTCACGTCCCTTTGTCCCAGAGGAAGTACAATGTCTGCCGAGTGGTCAGCTGAGGCAGGTAAGTGCTCATGCTCAGCTCATTAGCACCCAACTCTCAGGAGCAAGCTGCTGGTCCTTGGAAGCAGTCTTCTGTTCAGCTTCTTCAAAGGCAGCTGTGCCCTGTGACCAGGGAGAAGCAGGAACACTGCCCTGCGAGAACCTTGCATGGGACAGGGCTACCCTATCTGAATCAAATCAATAAGCCACTGGATTTAACAGGTCTCAAGTCAAGCCCTCCAGTCTGGTCTCTGTAGGAATTAGGGTGACATTTTGACCCCATCTATCATTCCTTCATTTTGTCATTTAATCCTAAATTTGTTCAGAAGAGGCTAAGCTGTTCCTCAGGGCGGGGTGGTGAGCCTTGGTCACCAAAGTCCATGCAATGCAGAATTTTCCCCCAAGAGAAGAAGATCAGATGCTGGACAGTCAAACATGACAGCTATGAAATCACAATTCTACACAAAGTTCTTCAATTACTTTTCATATCTTTAAAAAAATAAAATTCTAATTCCCAGCCAGGGCCCTCTGGGAAGTGGCCTCCTGTAACTGTATGATCCTGTCATTCTGGATCAGTATTTCCCAGTCACAGTGGCCTATATAGGTTCTGGAAATTGCATCAGCTCTTTCCTGTCCCAACACCTTTACACAAGCCCTTCTCTCTGCTTGAATCATCCTACCATCTCCACACACCATTCCTGGGCACAGCTGTACATTCTTTAGGGTTTACCTTCAATATCACCAGTTTATGGAGATCCTGCCAGACCAGCTATTACAAAATGCTTGAGTTTGACATACTGCTCCCTGGTTGTATAGTTTTTACCAGTCTGCAAATACCTTTGTGTTTGTGCACTATCTTTATTCCCTAGTAGTCTGTAAACTCAGTTAGGTTATGGTGACTGGTTCTAGTCTTCCATTTTTCTCTAGCACCTCGTGTAGTTCTAGGCACAGAAAAGATGCTCAGTAATTATCTGTGGATCATATAAAATGCTGTCATTTTTCAGATGACTTTCCAAGGGAGATGCCTGGCATTTATGTAGATCCAGGTTTCCAAACTTGATCTGTGGGTTGCTCCTTGGGTTGTATCAGGAGAAAGCTGGGACAGAACTCCTCAGACCCCACTCCTCCTTCATGCAGACATCTCCTCTTCCATGTCTTTTACAATTAAAACTTCTCAGGAAGATTTCACTTAAAACAGTTTGCATATAAGCAAAGTCTGACAATGAAGATTTAACTGGGAGAAAGGAAAATTACAAGAGGAAGAGAGTACTTTGATATTTCTGATAATTATTCTAGGCAGGGGTGAATAACATTTGTAGATCATTATTATTCAAATTGGCCTGTGTCTTTTCTAAGCCTTTTCCAAAAAGTATGATTCATGGAAAATCCCTAGTAGTGCTAACCTAAGTTTGAATCTGCATATGCTAGGCTTTAACTCCACTGTGGTTTATGAGATTGTGATTCCACTAGAAAACAATTAAAAAACCAAAACATATATCAGGTTTTTTTCGTGTGAGCAGGGACCAGTATCATTCTGTTTCCTCTACTATCTCCTGTCTTTGGAACAGCAAGTGCCACATAGAACTTGGTTCAGAGTAGTTGATGGATGGGAGTTTGAAAGGGGTGAAGAGGTAAGCAGTGGAGTGAGTTAGCAGTGGAGTCTTGGCCCAAAGTCATCCAGATCAAGTGAGTAAAGGATGGACTTTCAAGAGGGGAGGGCAGAGGTAGAAGATTGGGTGACATCATGGGAGTATTAATTCAATGAGGTAATGTATTAAAGTTAATAGCAGGAGGGTATTTCACACTCAGAGAAATGGCTTGTAAGTATGAAAAGGGAGAAACATGGAGTGAATCAGAGACAGATGATATAGACACAGATGGTACAGATGATGCACTAGGAAGTTCCCATGCTGTGTCTCTGTCGTCCCAGAGGGTCAGGGAATGCTGACAACCCACAAGCAAGAGGCACATCTAGTGCCCAGATCCTAGTTTCTAACTACTACTCTGAACTAAAAGGAAGAAAACTTTCTTGGCATAAAAGCAGATTCAGAGCTGGGACAGAAGTAGAACTCCATGAATCTACAACGTCTTGTGCAAGACAGCAGGAAGGTGCTCAGAAAAGAGTGGATGTGAGAAAATAAACCAAGGTCAACTTGAAAGTCAAATCAACCCAAATGTCAAAATGAAAACTGATGATAACAAATTATATCCATTGAATAAAATATGAATCCATCAGTTTGCACTATATAATGGAAAAACAGAAAGCTCTTTCATAGTGGTATGTCAACTAATAAATGTAAAGATAATGATGGAATTAGACAATCATCATGTGACAGCCATCATAATAAGAATTCAGACTAGCAATGTCAATGGATATAGAACCAATTAGTAAAAGCTGGATAGGCAACCAGATGTCCATGCCATTCTCAAGCTACCTTCCCATTATATTCAAATGAATTAATTACAAAGGGAAGAGATTAATTAATTTTCCATTGGAAAAACCTGGAAATAATCAAAGTCTGTATCAATAGTAATGGAACAAATTGCAATATAGTTAAAGAGATGGGAAAGGTATCTAGTCGTGGAATCTGTGACATTCTTGCCCAAAATGAATAACTTGAATAAAATTGTGAGAAAATATCAGATACAGTAAAGTCGGGAGACAGTATAAAACATAAATCATCTGCAAAGATCTAATTTGTTAAAGAAATGCCACAAAAGGGAAAGACTGTGGAACTGTTTCAGATTGACGGACTTAGGAGACATGACAACTCAATGCATCCTGTGATCCTGGATCAGGTTCTTTTGCTGTAAATGACATTATTGGAACAACTGGAGAAATTTGAATGGGGTGTGTGGATTTGACGGTAGCAATATGTCAATGTTAATGATCTGAGTTTGATGGCTGAATTGCGGTCATGTAGAATAATGTCTTCATTTGTGGAATCACATGCTAAAATATTAGATGGTGATGGGGCATCATGTCAGCAGCTTATTCTCAGATGATTTAGGTGAAAAGTGTTCTTTGCACTAGACTTTGATCTAAAGTACACTGGTACTGCTCTACTGCAACAAGTCTATTGATTCATAAAATTCAAGGTAAATTAAAATAAGGTGGGGTTGCTTGGTGTGGGGGCATGCTAGATTGCTTAACTGACTACCTATTTATCCTTTAGTCTTAAAAATATACTTTTTGTTTACCAAATCTTTAGTCCATATCCTAGGTGCCATTCGTTGTTCCCAGGACAGCAGATAATAGAGTGTGTAAAGTGAGCCTGCTTCCTACCTGCTTGAAGCTGCTATTCTGCTGGAAAATTGAACACAGAACACATTTCTGTTAGGATCTGTGTGGAGATGTGCACGTGTGTGTGTGTGTGTGTGTGTGTGTGTGTGTGTGTGTCTATTCCTGAGCATTCTGATAGTGTGCTGGAGAAGTCGCACGTCTTTTTCAGGCAAACTTCTCCTTCCTCTCTAACCACTCTTGTTTCCTTATTACGTCACCTGCCTTCATGCGCTGCTAAAGCATTCCTATAATTCAGTAGCTGAATACAAAAGATAAAGGGGAAAATGCCTGACACATTCTTGATTTTTTTGAAGTGTGGATAAATCTTTGATCCTTTTAGGTGGGTTTGGAGAATTTTCTTAGGTAGGGAAGTCATTATCCAAGAAAATTGACTCTGTGATCACTTTCCAGAAGCCTAGAGGAGAGAAATAAGATAAGGAACACATATTTAATTAGTTTTTCTTCCAGGTGAGAGTAGCACACAAAGCAAAGGAATGGATGTAGTACCCTCTTACTGTTTGAGGCAGAAATAAGGCAACACTGCGGAGTAGAAATCCCTCTGAGAAAGGCAATGATAGTGTCGTGAGAAGGACCAGTACAACTGACGCTGCCTAGCGTGTGGTCCCCCTGGGCAGGGTGGTGCTCCTCACCATGCCTGTAGGATGGATCAAGACATGCGATCACTCTGATCCAGGTTTCTGTTTGGTTTTTAAATCAGAATATAATAACACCACGTCTTTATCCCTTGTGTATAAGAAAGAAATTCATATCCAGAAAGGACACTAGGCTTCTTTCTGTTATGTTGCAAATAATTTAATTTCCATTGCTTTTCTGATTATACCTCCAAAGCATCTTCTTTACCAAAAAAACTTGAAAAATACAGAAAACTGTTTTCGTGAAGGAAAGTATTCATCCATACTGTCACTGTTTGTATGTTGATGGGCTCTTGCCAGTCAGACACAAACACAGATGCCACATACACATGCATGTCACATCTCTGTGTGTATATGTGTGTGTGATGTAAAACAAGTCATTGATGGGGTGCTCCTACCCATATGCATTGTTTAGTAATGTGCTTTAAAAAATGCAGAGCAGGGCTATAAATAAAGTACCATTACGATTTCAGCTAAACACTTACTTTTTGGACAATAAAACTGTTTCAAAATTTCTTGTAATGCTATAATACATATATAAATAAATAGTAATTTAGAACATCATATTTGACTACATTATGATAAATTTATGGAAATGGAATTGCTAGCCATAAGGTAGATTTCTTTTTATTTGTAAGTTATTTCTTCACTTTATTACCAATTTCAATATCATATAGTGAGAAACGAGGAGGTGGAATGATAAGTAGTTGGGAACTGTGGCTAACACCCAAGTGTCCACTTAATATCTATTTTTTAGTGACTTAATGTCAAGACATGAGAGCTCATAATTTCCACAATTACCATGGAGACTTAAAGAAATGTGAAGTCAGCAGACAAAAGAGGAAGAAAGAATTCTAACTTCTCCCAGGTGAATTCTGCATGGGGCAAGGGTCATAAAAGTTTGGGGGAATAAAGTGAGAAAAGAGGGACACCAAACAATGACCATTCAGGTGACAGAATGTCTTTAAAAATATATGGAAAGAACAGTTGGAGATTTAATAAGCATGAATCAATATATTTAAGGAGAAAACAACTTGAATTCATTCATCAGAACTATTTTTGAAATGAAATAAATGTCAAATATCAAACACACTTGAGTTCTTAAGCATTCTCCTTTCTGGACTTCGTGAACAGTCCTGAGTCTCATTTCACAGAAATGAATTCTCACATCAGCTTGCTTTGTCTTCAGGCACTTCCTGAACTCACTGTCTTTCTACCTTAGAGCTAATAATGCCACTGCTGTATTTCTATGCAGGCATGAATCACAGGATTTATCTTGACATGGGTTCAGCCTACAGTGACGATGTGTTCTCCATGCCGTCCTTCTCCCCACGACTCCACAACATCATGGTGTAGGTTCCCAGCCCCACATCTGCTCTGCAGAGATCTGCAGCCTAAGCAACAGGTGAGTAGACTTCCAGTGCGCAAGAGGACACCCCAGGTCTGTCACTTGCTGCTGTGGAATTTGGATTTAGGGCAAAGAGATTTAATGCTCAGACTGGAACCAAGAAGAGACAACATTTTTGAGGACAGAGATGGCCTTTCCTGGACTGTTCTATAGACCTGGTAGCAGCTGGAGAGAAGAGTCAGAAGACAGAGGGAAGCTGACCTGAGCAGGGGACAGAGCTGGTCTCATGGTGCCTGAGTCTAGAGCCTGCCTGCGTTATTCCTGCCCAAGGATCCTCCTAGAAAATCCCAAATCCTGCAGAGAGCGTTTCCCTATTGTTACAGCTTATTCAAAGTTCTTTTCTTCTTTTTTTTCTTTTTTCTTTTTTTTTTTTTGGTTTTGCTTTACTTTGCATATTCTTTGTTTTTATTTTTATTTTTATTTTTACACACTTCATTTTGATTCATTGTACACATATGGGGTACAAATTTTCACTTCTATGGTTGTGCATGATGTGCATTCATATCATTCTTGTTGATCACACATGTACATAGGGTAATGACATCTGTCTCATTCCACCATTTCTCATACCCCTGCCCCACCCCCTCTTACTTCCCCCTACATAATCTAAAGATCCTCCATTCCTCTCTCACTCCCCACCCGCCACCCAGATTCTATATCATCTTAACTATAACATAATATACTAATAATGAACTGAATTGTTGCCATTCCACAGCTGAAGCAGCCACAGTTTAGAGGGACACATCTCTCGTGCATAATTTTCAAGTGAAAGAACTAGAATTGAACTCATGCATTCAATCCAGGACCCAACGCAGGTGACACAGCAGGCTGATGTGAGAATGGCATGAGGGTCATACTGCTTTTGTACATAGGGCATGTCACCTCCTACAGCACTCTGTCTTTATTTTTTTTTAAATGTGTGCATGCATAGATGTGTGGGGACGGAGGGAGACAGAGGGAGAATTGCTTTTTCATGCCACTGTAGGACTTTTGCTTCCTTGTCCTACTCTTGGACTTTACATCATAATAGTGAGGGGGAAGCATCAAAATTAGAGCGGTCCAATGAAGCACGGCTGGGAAGGCAAGGTCAGCCTGGGGCGAGCACTGAAGAACTGCATCTATCTTTATGAGGATCAGGCTTCAGTCTTCTAGTCCACCTTACAATTATAATTAATGTGGGCAGAGCCTGGATGCCAGCCAGTCAAGTGCATCACAGGTCTGACTTCCAGCTGCCCACACTGTATGCTGGCCACCACGTTGGGGCACTCTGGTGGATCCTACCATTGCTTCTTCTTGCCATCCCTCTTAGGCAGAACTCCAAGAACTGGAGGCCACAGAAAAACTCAGCTCTCCACTTATTAATTAGATAGTTTATTTGATTTTTTTTGGGGGGAGTTAAGTTTTATGAGTTCTTTATATATTCTGGACGTTGATCCCCTGTCTGAAGAACAGGTGCAAAGATCTTCTCCCACTCTGTAGGCTCTCTCTTCATACTCTTGTTTCCTTTGCTGTGAGGAAGCTTTCAAATTTGATGATGTCCCACTTCTTGGTTCTTGGTTTAATTTCTTGTGCATTAGGAATCATTTAAGGAAGTCAATGCCATTTCTCAAAAAAATACAAATGATCAATATATATATATATATACACATACATATATATGAAAAATATTCAACATCTTTAGCAATAAAAATGCAAATCAAAACTACATTGAGATTTCATCTCACTCCAGTCATAATGGCAATTATCAAGGATGAAAATAACAATAAATGTTGGCAAGAATATGGGGGAAAACATACACTCATACATTGTTGGTGGGACTACAAATTGGTGCAACCACTCTGGAAATCAATAAGGAGAATCCTCAAAAACCTAGGAATGGAAACACCATGTGATCCAGCTATCCCACTCCTTGATATATATCCAAAAGATCTAAAATCAGTATACCATAGTGCCGCAACCACATCAATGTTTATAGCAGCACAATCCACAGTGCAGAAACAATGGTAGATAGCAACTGTGACATGACCTCAGGTTTGGGAGTTAACTGAGAAAGAGTGGGGACTGTGGTAAGGAGGAGGACAGGACATTTGCATCAAAATACAAAAAGTCTTCATGGCCAGCAAGCTTTGCAGTTGGGAGAAGTAGCATTACCATCTGATCTTTCAGTTTCCACTCCCCCACTGCCTTTTTTTTCTTCTTAACAGCACTGACACATAGCTCACACAGCAAAACATTCACCGGTTTTGTGTATATAAATCACTGGGTTTTAGTATATTTATTGTTGTGCAACTATGTCCATAAACTCAATGAAACATGCTCACCAATCCAAAAAAGAGACTTCATTTCCATTGGCAATTACTTTTGTTCCCTCTCCCAGCTTCTGGAGACAGGGGATCTATTTCCTGTCTCTATAGATTTGCCTGTTCTGAACATTTCATGCCAATGGAGCGATATGATAAGTCTTTCTCTGACTTCTTTCACTTAGTGTGATGCTTTGAGGTTCGTGGCATAGCAGGAGTCAGGATTCTAAGAGTGGCCAGACATGCAAATTATTATGTGACATTCATATTTTTAAATAATGGCCACCAATTTAAAACCTCACTGTAACTAAGATAAGAGATGTATGAGGGTTGATCTAGTTTTTTAACATTTTCCAAACTTCGTTGACCAGTAGACACTACAGAAACTTTGAACACCCACTGAAGCCATGGGCCATTCCTCTGTGCCCCATGAGTACAGATCCAAGGGCAGGGAGGTGAGAGGGGTTTGTCCCATGTGTAGGTTGTCCATAGAGAACATTTAAATAATAATGAAATTATTAAAAGTTGGCCTACTTCTTATTATTACCATGCCAACAATTCTAAAAAATATTGGTGATAAAAATAATCCTCCCAAGAGATACTTTGTTCTTCTTAGTTGTAATCAATTGCTGCAGTTACCAGTGTTTTTATTTAATAATCCATAAAATATTTCAGATTTGCCCACTGCTGCTACTTTTTCTTTAATAAATCCTGCTTTGTGGATAGAAATTTGCTCGGAGAGCCCCCAGTTATGAGCTGGCTGGGACACCTGCAGACTCAGTCACACGCACTTATTCCCAGAGTAAACTCTGGTTATATGGAAACCCTCAATCTCGCTTCAGGTATAGCTTGTCCCCTGAACCCCTGTGGAACCAAGCTGTGCTGCATTTAAATACTCGCTGTGACATAAACACCTGATGGCCCAGCGATGACAATAAAGGAAAAGCAAACATGGAATGCTTCAAGTCTGTTCTTTGATGTGACCACTGGAGTTTTGGGGTTTAAAATTTTTACAACTTGCTTATTGAACTGAAGCCCTGACGGTATTACTGAGAAACACAAATACATAGACACCAGTTTCCCCAAGCTAAAAACAAATGCATTAATATAATGAAAATAGATTACTGTTACTGGTTTTCTCACACTTATTTTGATTATATGTATGCATATGTATATTTTTATACATTTACATTTTTCTGAAGTGTTCATATACAGGAAAGAGAAAATATTTTTCCTGTCTGCGTTTCTTTATGTCAGTATTTCAATGTTTTCATTTCACAACAGTAATTGAAAAAGCTTTTGTCATATAGAGGGAGTGACAAAAAAATGAGGGAGGTCCAAATTTACTAGTGCTTGTAAGTGTGTATGGGCTCTACCTAGAGTTACCTGTAGCTATAAAGAGGCAGGGTGCAGAGAAGCCATAGGTACGCCCAGGCCTTAAGCCTGAGGAAAGGAAAGGATGGGATTGCTATTCAATGCAAGGAAGAAGAACACATAAAATAAGTACAATTGTTCTGCTTTTAATTATTATCATGCTGATGATTCTAAACAGTAATTACCATAGCAGGACTAGAAAGGCCACACAGAGAGGACTGTCCACAGGGAAAGAAGCTGCCCACAGCTTCTGGAGCATCAACAAGGAGGACATTGACAAGTGAGGTGAGACAATCAATGAAATGCACAAACCCCCAAATCAGTGATAACCTAGGGGTCAACAGAAGAAAAGGATGAAATAGGAAAGGAACAGTCGGCTGGACGGATGTTGGTCAGGTAGGACAGGGAGTGGTAATTAACTACCAGTTTGAGCAACACTGGAGTCATGATGACCTTGTCCAGAGCAGTTTTGTGGAGTAGGTGTGAGAAAAGTCTAACTGATGTCTGGGGAAAAAGGGAGAGAAAATTTGGTGGCAGCAATTCTAGACTATGCATTCCAAGAGTTTTTGTTTGGTTTTGTCTTCATGATCTGAGAAATGAGGTATTAGCAGAAGGGAAAGAGCTTCATGGAGGAGAGGAAGGGAGAGGAGACAGAAGAAAGTACAAAGCTTAAAATATGTGAATGAGAAATGTTTTCTTTCATTCATTCATAGGATGAGTAATTTGAAGAACTGCTTGTGTTAGAAGGTTTTGTAGTCATCCATTACTGCATAATCAACTGCCCCAAATGTTAGTAGGTTTCTATTTTGCATGATGGAAGAGATCACAGCATGTGTGTATGCCAAAAATGGTCCAGAGAAGATAAAATAGTGCCAGCTCAGAGGACAGTAAGGTAAGAGAAGAGGTGGAATTGTGCAAGTGGTGGAATATGTCACTGAACAGACCAGAGGGCCACACCACTTGTACTGCTGGGTAGCTTGAGCCATCAGCCCAGGCCTTATGTGCTAAGAAGCTCCCTTCTTCCCTCCTCAGGTGCCCACCAGAAACCAGTACTTCCACTTCTAGAATGTACTACATGTACACAGGACCCAGTTGCTTTACTCTCAGGCCCTGAATCCACCTCCAGGACCTAGGAGGTTCTTTGCCCAGATCAGCTTCCTGGAGAAAGGGTCGCACTTCTAAGAACTGCTCTCTGCTTGGGAGAGTGGAATGAACTTGAAAAAGAAGGGCTTTGGGCCTGAGTAGTACCTCCAATTCTATCCATTCTCCAAGCCCTGCAAATGTTAGCAGCAGGCCTACTTTTCCAGTGCCAGAATATGATTGAGGAGCCTGTCAGTTGGTAGATGACTCGTGTTCTCATGCAGAAGCTCTGCTGGGATTGCTAGTTTATCAAGAAGGTAAAGATCAACACCATCAGCCAGGTTGGGGGAGATTTTGCAGGTTTGAGAAGAAAAGCAAGTGTCCCAGGAGAATGGGAGAGAGTGTGAACTTAGGAAAAGTCGGAGTGTAGCAACACACAGGGCCTGCGGAAGGTGGTGGCGATACTTAAGGCTAGACCAGGTACTGAACTGTGTTTAGGTATGAAATAGGCAAAAGTTGGACTTTATGGGATCTTCTCTGATGAGTACAACTAGAAATTTGAGAACATATTTGAAGGAATGTGACAACACTGGTCCTTGGAATCTCAGTAGCGAAGATCTGAGGTGTTCGTGGACTATTAGTGGTGGTGGTCTGAACCACCACTAATTTGGAATGGTGGAAAAATTGTTGGAATTCCAAAGAAGGGGAGAGAGGTCAGAATGCAGAGGTGATGACTGGCGACCAGGATTCATGAAACCAAGAAGGAAGTGCTGCTGTCTTTCTTGGTTATGACAAGTCTAGATTAGAATATGGTCAGGAAAAAAGAGTCTGGAAAGAGAATGACAGTGAGAGTTCAGGGTGCTGATGGTTTACTCACATGAATATCGAAATTGCCTAGAATCATGAAGTGATGTCTAGGTTCCTTGAGTGGAAAAATCAGGAAGCACATCAAGGAGTATGGGAAGTCCACCCATGAATAAACAAAAGGGCAGATGTTGCTAGGGCCTGAATGGTTATCCCCGCCATTTTGCATGATGATGCTTAGTTTCTAATACATTAGTATTAAGTTGTGAGGCCTTTGGAGGTGACCAGGTCATGGAGGCCAAGCCCTCAGGGAGGGAATTAGCTCTCTCATAAGGAAAAGAGGCCCACAGGAACTTGCCCACCCTTCTGCCATGTGCGGGTAATAGAAGGCTACATCTGTGCAGCAAAGAGTGAGGTAGAAGTCAAGTATAAATTAGATCTGGAAGGAGACGTGAGAATCCATGCCCATCGCCGCTGTGGCAATGGTGTCTGGGGAGCTGGTGGTCAGCAGGTAAAGGAAGGGGCGTTCTTCAGAAGATAAGCTTTTGCATTATCAGAATATGTTATAATACATCTGCACTACTACTTAGTTCATAAATGAAAGAAAACAACTAGTTAATAAGACATTAAAATACCATCGATCTTAACTGGCTGTATTCAGCCAGATTTGCTTTTCTCAAGAAGTACTCAGCCCTTTAAATAGAGCCAAGTCTTGAGAATAAAACTCTCCAAGTAATCAGGACAATTAAGATGTATTTAAACATCTCTGGATTGGGGGAAAATGGATTTTTCTTGCTGCTGGCAATGTGAACAACAAAAGTCCTATTCTCTAACCAACTTACTTGAAGGAGCCTGTGTCTTGATCAAAGACCAAACGATTGCAATTTAGTCACCCAATATCTTCTTGCTGATTTAATTAACATAATGCTCCCTTAACAAAATGTAACAACATTATTAAGCCGCATTGATGAGATGCCGGCCAAACCCTCCCAGAAAGGCTGCCAAGGGACTTGGGCTTGGAGGTTATTTTCCCATTTCACATAAAGCAGCTCAAATGGCCGTTTGGAATGCTCATTGGGGGGTCCTGCAGAAGGGTGAAGGGGGCAGCTGAGCCTGAAGGAGGAAAATCCTGCTTCAAAAAGGCCACAGAGCTGGACTTGGTGGTGCACACCCAGCAGCTCAGCAGTCTGAGGCAGGAGGATCACAAGTTCAAGGCCAGCCTCAGCAGCTTAGCAAGGCCCTACACAACTTAGACAGACCCAGTTTGAAATTTAAAACAAACAAACAAAAAGGGCTGGGGATGTGACTCAATGGTAAAATATGCCTGGATTCAACCCATTGGACCAAAAAAATTCTTTTAAAGTCAAAGGAAACCATATTCCATTACTCCCTCTGCTCTGGGGCCGTCTACTGCACATGCTAAGCCTGACTTCAAGGCGCCCCTTCAAGACCCTACAGAGCCCATGATCATTCCTAGATCAAGTCTACAAACAGCACTAATGGTGAAGGAGATTCTCCCACCTCATCTCTAGCGCACCTCTCTGAAGTGGGGAAACAGGATTCTTATTTCTTGGCCTTCTTCAGATTGGAAAAGGGAGTTTAGGAAAAGTGTGAGCAAGCGTGAGTATCTTCCAAGGAAGACAGTGACCCCGTGATGACAGACATATTGCTGAAGTAACAGGACACCTTATGTCTGGGAGTGAATGGTGTCGAGTGTAAAGGGACTCACTACTTCTTCCTGCATCTATTGTCATCCTAGACCAAAGAAGAGGAGAACTTTCCAAACTGGAGATCTTACTCCTTGTCAAAAGGGGCAGCCACTACAAGTTTATTATCATTTATTGGAGAGTAGCAGCATAAATGGGTCCTGGTGCCAGATTACCTACCCTCTGTCCCTTGGGTCCTGGGCGAGTTACCTTAGATAACCTAATCTTCTCCCAGCATCCGGTGCAAATTTTAAAAATGCCAATCAAATAAAGTTTCACAACACAATCTACTTCCAGATCTTGACTGGTTTCTTATCACTCTTAAAATACATCCCAAGCTCTTTACATGACCTCTCTGTTCAGCGGAGCCTGGCCTTTCCTGTCCCTCCAGCTTCACCCTAAGGTACTCTCCTTTCCCTCATGATGCTTCCACCAATCAGCCTTCTACCCGGGGCCAAGTCTGTCTTATCCCCAGATATTGCACACGATGCTTCTTTGGTTGGAAATACTCTTCTAAGCAAACTCACAACCTTTTAGCTGTCAAAATTTTACCCACCTTCGGTTTCAAATTGAAAGTTTCTTCTCAAAAGACATTTCCCCAACTCCTAATCCTCATGCAGATCCCACCATTTTTCTCTCTCCCTGAGTGCAGGACCTTGACCTAGAAGCACTTTCCACAATCAGAGTATCAATTTTGATGGGCCCATGGCATTCATTGCAGAACAAGCTCTATTAAGAGAGATGAGATTTCTTTTGTGTTCACTATCAAGTGCAAGGAAGGTTCTTGACCCATAGTGGTCAAGTTAACAAAATATGATTAAAATAGTTAACAAACATATGATTAACAACAATTTACGAACCGCTTGCTCTGTGCCAGGTGCTGAGTTCACAGGGAAACAAACGTAAGTCAGACCCACATCCTTCTCACGTGCACTGTGCACAGCTAGGAAGGAGGAACATCTTGCTATTTCCGGTTAACTAGTTGAAACAAAAAATTTACTCAACTACTGAGAAGTCTGGCATTTCAGTTCTGTGAATCAACATACAAAATTAATCCAGGCCCTTAAGCATCATTTCAGAGCTGAAAGAAGGCGAGCTTTTTCTTTCCAACATATACCTCCACCTGAGCTGGCCAACACCTGGCCAGGGCAGGACTGTCCTTGCCATCATGGAGCCCAGACATGAATAATTGATGTCAGCACTCTCTGAGCTGGGAATTCACTTCTGAGTCCTTTACAACACAGTCCAGGCAGCCGCTCACCACCCACTGATCAGGGTTGGCATGAGAAAGGAAACTGTTTTTCCATCCCCATTTCCAACCCTAAAACACATGGAAAATAGCCAAGATGTGAACTGACAGTTGTTCAAAGTAAAATGTTGTCCTCACTCTGCCTCTGAGGTCCAGGTTGGCACATCTCTTCAGAAGGAACCATTTATGGCCAGACACTAAGTCCCTTAAAGCTCAAGTCTGCCCAGCTCTCAAGCACGGTAAAAGACTAAGTGGATTGTCTCCACAGCCTACATTTCTGGACTCTCTTCAGTGTTTCTTGAGAATTTTGAGCAAGATAGGGAAGATTTTCCAAAGAAATTATATGAAGGTATTTCTTAAGAGTTGTAGTAGACCCAAGAAGGCCAAGTCTTAAAGGGATAGCTCATCCCTTAATTTTCAGTTCTAGGAGGGCAACCAGCATTGCCTTGTTTATGATGCATGTCAATTCATTAGTCTTCACTAGTTTGAATTATTTGTTTTTGAACCCAATTATTTCCTAACATAAATGTGTGTAACTCAGCTCAGTGTGCATTCTTCATAGAGGATTTCAAGTCATTAGTTGAAAATCCATAGGAAAATTAAATCTGGACTCCAGCTTCATGTGCTTCTTTTGTGTTAGAACTTGAACTGTAAAGAAAGCCCATCTAATCATAAGCCCTCTGTGTGTGTGTGTGTGTGTGTGTGTGTGCACGCACACTCTTTGTTTAGCAGTCAAGTCTAAGCTGTAACTTCTGGAGATCTGCAGTTCTTTATAATGTATTCCAATGAATGAAACACTGCTTTAATATTTAATGGATTATTTACTATTGTTCTGTAGTATAGTTGAAGGTCTGGTATTGTGATACCCCCTGCTTCGCTCTTCTTGATAAGAATTGCTTTAGCTATTCTGGGTCTCTTATTCCTCCAAATTAATTTCATGATTGCTTACTCTATTTCTATGAGGTCCATCATTGGGATTTTAATTGGAATTGCATTGAATTTGTATATCATTTTTGGTATTTTGGTAGTATGGCCATTTTGACAATATTAATTCTGCCTACCCAAGAACATGGGAGATCTTTCCGTATTCTCAGATTTTCTTTAATTTCTTTCTTTAGTGTTCTGTAGTTCTCATTGTAGAGGTCTTTCACTTCTTTGGTTATATTGATTCCTAAGTATTTTATTTTTCTTGAGGCTATTGTGAATGGTATAGTTCTCCTAATTTCTCTCTCAGAGGATGCATCACTTATGAATAAAAATGCATTAGATTTATGAGCATTAATTTTATATCTTGCTACTTTACTGAATTCATTTATGAGTTCCAGAAGTTTTCTGGTGGAATTTTTAGGGTCTTCTAAGTAGAGAATCATGTCATCAGCAAATAGAAATAGTTTGAGCTCTTCTTTTCCTATTCGTATTCATCTAATTTCTTTGGTCTGTAAATTGCTCTGGCTAGAGTTTCAAGGACAATGTTGAACAGAAGTGGAGAAAGAGGGCATCCCTGCCTTGTTCCAGTTCTCAGGGGGAATGGTTTCAATTTTTCTCCATTTAGAATGATGTTAGCTGTGGGCTTAGCATAGATAGCCTTTACAATGTTAAGGAACATTCCTACCATCCCTATTTTTTCTAGTGTTTTGAGCATGAAGGGGTGCTGTATTTTATCAAATCCTTTCTCTGCATCTATTGAAAAAATCATGTGGTTCTTGACTTTAAGTCTGTTGATGTGGTGAATTAACATTTTTTAAGAAAAGTCAAAATATTTTACCATCAAATATAAAATATAATTTTGAAATGAATTAAAGCATTGGCTAAAAATAAGGATTTGTCACAGTCTAGATAGTGTCTCTTAAATTTTAAGGAGCTATCATTATACAATCACAACAATGTAAATTATACAATTATAATAACAATAACAACAAAAAACTTATTAGCACCATGTTAAACATTTTATATATAGTGACCCATTTCATCTTTAGAAAAGCTATGTGATTATCCCCATTTTATCCATGAATAAATCAAGGCAGAGAGAAGTGAAGTAACTTACCCAAAGTCATCCAGCTGACAGGATTCACAGCTTCCTGACCCCTGACCAGGGGTGCACAGGTGTCTCTAGAGTTGATGCTTATGATCCCATCACTGTTCCACCTCTAAAGTTTAGCACAATTCAGTGTTTAAAGTAGCCACTCATACATGTACATAGGGTAATGATGTCTGTCTCACAAATGGTATCAATCTACATCGTGCACAACCATAAAAATAAAAAGTTATACCCCATTTGTGTACAACGAATGAAAATGCAGTCTCAAAAAATAAAAAACAAATAAATAAATTTTAAAAAATAAAGCAGCCACTCATAAGCATCATTACTCTCCTTAATTTATTTCTTTATTATTCCTTGAGTCAACACAGATACATGGGCATTCTTACACACACACAAAAACTGGATGACCAAGTCCATATTTCATTTTTTTATATTAGAATATTAAGTCCTATTGGTTTCTACAGAGTCTAAATATGTGACTCTGCTGCTTCTTCTAGAAAGCTTTTAACCCCCTGGGGATATTCCCTCTGCTATTGAAGGATATTTCACACATGAGCCAAGAGAAGGGCCCAGGGCCAAAATTCTGCCTTATTTGGCAGGGGAGGGGGCAACTCTACCACCTTTCTGAGTTTCACCAGCTGAGTTGAAGAGAATCCCATCCAAAGAAAATCAGAATGAGTTAATAACAGGACATACCATCCCAGCAAACCAACCACCCGCATCCACGAGCCACAGGGCCAGAGGATCACATCTTGTCACAGCTCCTTGTCATGATTTGTCCATGAATTTTAGGAAGTAAAAAAATGGGTGCTAAGATACTTAGGGCAGGAATATCTCAATTCTCTTACAACTGTAATGTGAGATTTTCTGTTCGCAAATTTCCAGACTCATTTCTTGCCAAGAGTAAGAATGATGTATATTAAAAAGTAAGATCATAGGGAAAATGTGAATGAGATGAAGAATACAGAAATAATAGGTACTTCAAGCGGGTGAGAGCAAATTGAAGATGAGAAATTAAAATAAATATGAGATAAAACCTGAAATATTTAAACCAATAAAGGTAAAAGGGCAAAAGCAAGAGTAGAAAGTGATTAATTGTAGAGACAGAAATTGTCAAGTCTATGATTAGAATTTACAGATGAAAATAGAAAAAGGTAATTATTTAGATGAATATTTTAAGAGGCTCAAGACTGGTGAGATTAAAGATGAAGTCAGGAGATGAAGAGAACTGAGCGATGTTCCACTAAGGAGGATTTAACAAGTGAGGTAAACTGAGGCAGGGGTGAGTAAGCCAACGCCTAGTACACACCCAGAGCAGAGTCCTGCTCTGGGGAGAATGTGGGGATCACCCAGGGATCTCACTCTGGATTTTCCAATGTAGCAGGTCTGGTTTGGACCATGAGAACTGGTATGTTTAACCATCTTCATCCACGTGGCTCCTATAACAAAATACTCGAAGCTGGGCATCTGATAAGCAGGGTTCCATTATTCTCACCGTGCTAGAGGCTGGGAAGTCCATGTCCAAAGCAGGCTGGGTGCGAGGTGGGCCTCCCCCTCCTGGTTCATAGGTGCCAACCTATGGCTGCATCCACACATGGTGGAGGGGCGTGGCAGCCCTCTGGGGTCTCTGGCAGGTGCACTGATCCCAGTCAGAAAAGCTCTGACCTTGCTACCTATTACCTCCCCTGGATCCCATCTCCTCAGACCATCACCTGGGGAGCTAGGGTTTCAGTCCCTGAGTTTGGAGGGACACAAGCATTCAGGCCAGAGCATGAAAAAATTCTTAGGTGGGGCTAATGCTACTGCTGCTACAGCTCCAGCTGTTTTGGGGACCCCTTTAGAGACCTCCATCCTAGAAAATCTCCAAAAACTTACTGTATAAGCATATCAGCAAGAGCATTTCCAATAATATAGAAAGTAGTAAAGTCTACTGAAAAGACACTGGCCAGGAATAATTTGCCATAATCTCCCCCATGGAATTTCACACACCCATGAAAATGAATGAGCTATGGCTCATTGGTGACATAGGTGAATGTGACATATGATGACATAGGTGAATCAGGAAGAGTTGAAGAAGAGCAGCAATTCACAGCTGACCACACATGAGGAAAGCCATGGCTACAGCTCAGAGCCAGACCAGAGTTATGGAAGTCCATGTGTCTATGTGGTAGAAATGCCCTTGTAAATACAAGAGAGCAAGGAACTCATGAACAGAGAACTTCAGAAGAACAGGGCTGCAAAGGGTACCGAAGGCTGGGCCGCACTGGGTGGGCCCTGGATCCACGGTAGGCATCACTATTATTCTTTCTTAACCTACAAATAGAATGTATGTATGTTTTACATTCTTTCCATGTACTAAATATCAATTTTTACTATGATGATTAATGTTGTATGTCCAATGGACCAGGCCACAGTACTTCGATATTTGGTGAAATGTTATATGAGATGTTTCTGTGAAGGTATTTTTAGATAAAATTAGCATTTCAATCAATAACCTTTGAGGAAAGCAGATTACTTTCCATCTTCCAAGTGGGCCAGGAAGCAGGAGTTCTGTGCACAGACTGTCTTTGGACACAGGACACAGGCTGGATCACTTCTGTTCTGGTCTCCAGGCTGCTGGCCAAGCCTTCAGAGTTTACTCCTGCTGAACTTCAAAGCCATGTCAGCCAATTTGCGTGCACTACGTGCGTATGAATTTCTGTGTGTGTGTGTGTGTGTGTGTGTGTGTGTGTGTCTTGTTCTGAAAATGCTTTACTCCCAAATCTGTACTTTAAGAAAGCATGAGAATCTGGCTCTAGGACATGTCAGCAGGCAGCTCCCTAGTTTCTCTGGAAAGGACTTCTGTAGGGACACTGGTGGTCTGAGAGCCAGAGTCATGGATAATCCCTGAGAAACATCTGTGATGGAATCATTTTCCACCACCCAGGGGTAGAAGGTGATCTGCTCTGGACTCCTGCAGTTCAGTTAGAGAAAGAGCTCAATGAACTTAGGCAGAAGAAGCAAATGCATTGACTTTTACTTCGAAACCTTCCCTGGAGAGGTCTGGCTTCCATATCCATTGATACCCAGGCTCAAATTCAGTCACTAGCCCTCAAATCTGCTCTTCTGACAAATTCAAAGATTTATAACTGTCCAGTGTCATCACTGGCTTGAGAGTTGCTGCTCCCAGTAGCAGAACCAAACGTTCCAGCACCAAGTCTCCTGTGCAGGGCTGGGGGCTGACCCGCGAAAGAGCATGATGATGGGTGGCTTCAATTCTTAACCTAATTTTGGTGCCTCTCTGCACCCATCACATCACACAGATCAAGGATGTAAGATCCTCACTTTCTCCTCAAGTGAAAATTATTGGGGTGTTATTACTTGAGGCAGGGGGATAAATGCTGGGCTAAAAAAAAGCTTAAATAATTATAAATTTAAAAACACAATAGATATAGGCTCCAAGGGGAGCCAAGAGAGGTGAGCGTGCCTAATGTTGGGGTGGCCACAGTGTAACTGGATGCAAGAAAGTAACCCTTCATTGGTCCCCAAAATCCAGAATCACAGTTTAACACTGGATGAACTTCTAGACTCTAGAACACAAAACAGTCATGTCAGAAATTAAGAAACTAAATAGTGTGGGTGGCAAAAATTGACCAGGGCATCCATTGAAGAGTAAAAGGCTAATTTGGGGAATTAAGTAAAAATACCTAACATTCCTTAATTTGTAAAGAGCTGGGGAAGGAGGAAAAAACAGATTAGGCAGAGACGCAGTCAGGATGGGGTAATCTGGAGAAGTATTTGTTGGATGAACACATTTGAAAACTGCTATTTTCAACCCTTGAATGCTAAGTATCCTTGAGAAGCTTGAGTTTATAATTCTTCTAAAACTTGTTCACTTTAATGCATTTTCAGTTTCCATTTAGTTAAGACTTATCCACAACAGAACTGTTTATTTTGTCAGTGAAGGTCATAACAAATCCAACTTAATAGCATATACATCTACATTTCTTTAGCAGATAATTTATGTTCAGACAGTACCGCCTCACACTGAAAAGAAAAAAGCTGTCAGATTCAACTGTCTTTCTTATGCCAAAAGTCAAATTTTCTTGTTTTTCATATGCTAAATCTCCACTTGTGTTTCTAAGCTGCTTTTATTTCAGCTCCTCTGAGAGAAGATGCAGCCCATACTCATGTGATTTTCCCTCTTTTTAATAAATTTCATTTTATTGTGGTGAGAACACTTACCAGGAGCTCTGCCACCTCAACAAACTTTTAAGTTTAGACTCCATTGTCTTTTTATTGGTACCATGTGGACCAGCATGGTCCTTTTGCTGAACTTAAACTCTATGCCTATTAATTAGTACCTTCCCATTTCTCCCTCCTGCCAGATCTTGGCAACCAACATTGCATTCTTTGGTCCTATGAATTAGATGATTTTAGACAGCTCGTGTAAGTGAAATCATGCACCGTCCTTCTGTGATTGGTGTACCATCTTAAGGTTGGCATCCCTTGTTGCCTAGTGCAGAATTTCCTTCTGAGGCTGAGTAGTATTCTACTGTGTGTAGATACAAACCTCATTTTCATTATTCATTCTTCTGTCGAGGGAGATTTAGGGTATTCCCATATTTTGGTTATCAGGAATAGTGGTGCGTAAAGATCTGATCTTTGAAGTCATTACAGCTTGGAAAATCCTTTGATTTATTCCATTTGTCTCTTCTGCAGACACTAAGCACAAAACGTATTTGAAGCCACCAGGCTTGCCACCTCATTAACAACCACAGAGGAGCATGCACAACTTGCCACTCCATTCTCCAACTTTGGGGTAGCTGCAAAATACAGTCAACCTTCCTCCTTAACAAAGGATACGCCTGCCAACTCTCTCAGGTCTTCTTTATTCTGCATATTGCATTTGACTCCTTCTGTAAATTCCATAATTAAAAACCATAATGCTCAATGACTGCTAACACATATGAGAGTCTAACGGGAAGCAACGATGTCACGTTGAAGTAACAATGCCAGGAAATTGACTGTGCTCGGGCCCTGTCTCCATGACAGGCAGCTCCATCCACATCTACCTTGCAGCACAGGAAATTTAATTTTGCTTCTCAACATCTTTTGTTATGAAAGATTTCAAACAGCAGATCATAATACAAAAGCAACATCCCAGGCACACATTTGTACTCTGCTCAGATTTACATGTGTAAAGGAGTTTACAATATTTGCCTCCAGTTAAAAATAATAATAATTACTACAGATACAGCCCCTGGGTGCAGTACGTGTCAAATATGTGAATTAATAGGTTATGGGGAAAAGGTCTAGGGTCTTCTTCTGGTTCAAAGATACTGGACTTGGTCCTGGCTTTCAGTAATTGCCTTGTGACCTTAGGCTCCTCGATGCCTCCTTTACCCACCTATTAAACTGGAGATAATAATAATAATAGTACCTGCCATCTGGGATGGTCATGAAGACTTCATGCATGTAAAGCCAGTGGATGGGCCTAGCACCCCTCAAGCCTGCTTCCTGTTCTCCCTGTGGAGCCTGAATTACCGAGGCTTTCCATCAGGGTCAAGGCAAAATGCAGACTTTGGCCAGCGTACGTTCCAAATGCTCACCTCCCTTCACACATCTGGCATTTACATGTCTGACCTCTGGATGTGATCTCGAAACACGCCTTCAACAAAACACATCACCACATATCAAATAAAAGATAGTCAATCATAATGATAAGAGACACTAAATAAATCCATGGCAGCCAGAACTCAAACTCTGAATTGAAATAACTACAAAATACTTCCCCCTCATAATGCTAAGTCTCTAGTAAAAGATAGTGCACAGACATTGATTTCATTCCACGTAAAATTTTAAATTTGATGTAAGGGTAACAGATAGAGAAAGTAAATAAAAGTTCAAAAAGAGTTTAACTATTGTAGTGATAAATGACACAACCATGCCCTCCTGAGATTATTATCCATTCCACCAGTGTGGTTTATTATATTTAGAGAGACAAATGCATTTAATATGCTGACAAGTTCAATTTCCCTACAGCTTTATTACCCAAGTTACTTAGAACCTGGGAAAATGTCAAGTGTCAAATCTCTTAAAGGGTAGGCATAGCTTTTAAGCAAATTTGTGCAGCCTTAGGAAGAAGGCCTAGTGGCTTCCTTTGGCATTCTCTGATTGACTCCATGGAAATTATTTTTTAAGTTTGTCATTTTCAAGGTTCACTCATTTGCTCATTTTCTATCTTTCTGATTATTAATTTGCTCAACTTATCAAGCTGTTGAATTTCACAGGTAAATATCACATCAAAACAAATTTGTGGGAGAAAATAACAGACGTAGTTTAAATCTGGACTTAGCGTATAGATTAGGATTATTCTATTCTTATTTTTAAAACATTTATAGCACCTAGAATATGTGTGAGAAAATTAATGCTCAGTATGAATTACTGTGAGGCTGAGGTCTAAAATTTAACATTTGTTTAAAAATGATTCTTCAACATATTATATGAATGGTCTATTGGATATATATGTCCTGAACCTTTAACTCTCGTATGAATAGAAGGAGGAATCCGTATCCTGACATTAATAACTGTCATTCCAGGGCACAGACAAATAAGCTCTCCACACTCACAGACATCAGGTTCATGGTAAGGCTAATTTGAACTCTGATGGGTAAAGCTTAAGTGTCTGTTTTCTTAACTGACCTGGGTATGTTTGCAGCAAGAATGAACACTTGCGAAAGATGAACATGGACATAGGTGACATTTGATTATATCATCATTGTGTTTCCATAGGTTAGGATTTTACACACTTAGAGTCATCACACCCTGGAAAAAATGGTCACTGATCATGTGGAAGCAGCTTAGGACACCACAGAGTGAATATTGTAGGTTAGCACTTCCGCTGTGATAAGGTGTCTTCAACTGCAGTTTCCAGTCCTGTCCATGACGTATGTGTAACTCACAGACCAACTTAGAAAGTCCATCAGCTCGGCCATTTTACCGTAGTTTACCTGTTTAGATCATTTTCTTAAAACAGGAGAAATCACTAAAAATACCAATTCCCATTCCTTGATGATCTGAACTTATAATTAAGTTTTGAAGTTTCCAAAACCAAGATGACAATAAAATATTAGTGCCCAGTCAAGAAAAAGTGATGAAAATATAGTGAATGTAACACAAATTAAAACAGAAAAGAGATTTTGAAAGAATCAGTCTGTAGACACATCAATGTGGTGTGATTGAGTGGAATAAAAAAAGACTTTTCTTATCATTTACATCACTAGGGAAAACAGATTTCGAAGGGATAAAATGACAAGTCCATACTGTTTTTCTTTAATTCTTTGTGAAAATGCTACTGGATTTTTACTTCATGATATTGACTGAAGTCATTGGCATACTGCTTTCCAAATCACTATGTGTTCTGCTGCACCTTCTTTTGAGCCTACTGTGCCTTAAGGTCTAACCACCTGCGGGATATTACAAAGTATTGCACGCTAATATCACATGTGGTGTCCATGCATATTGGATAAGTCAGTTCCAAATTATTTAAATTGATCATTTATGGTGAATTTTCCCGGAAAGTTCACATCTCTATCTCTTTATGTTATGCAGAAATATGCAAGATGTCATAACTTTTTTCCAAAATTAGTAGCCATAGGAATTCTAAAATATCAAAATCCTGATTTTTTATAGGCTACCTTTCTAGAGGATGCTATACCAGGGTCACCTGAGGTGAACAGAATAGAAATAATATGAACCAAAAAGCTATCCGAGTTGGCACTGCATGCATTATGCTAACCGAGCATCTATTCAGAGAAAACAAAGGAAACATCTTACATTTAAGTGTTCCTTAAAGGTTGGCCTTGAATGATCCTCTCAGTTTGGGAAGTCCCTGAAAAAAATTTCCAAATTTCTCATGATATGTATGTGTCTCTAGGGAGGTCAAAACATTCACAAAACTTATCATCCACTGAGGTGTGAGTGTGTGGTGTGTGTGTGTCTGTGTGTGTGTGTGTGTGTGTGTGTGTGTGTGAGAGAGAGAGAGAGAGAGAGAGAGAGAGAGAGAGAGA
>JAJEJO010050388.1:0-10668 GCA_020662805.1 Glaucomys volans | reverse complement strand
TGTGCTCAGGCTAACCCTGCTTTGTGATTCTTCTGCCCAGTCTTCCTAGGTAGCTTTTATTACAGACACGTATCACCACAATCACTGAAACTCCCTTTCTCATAAAAACTGTTGCATATTTTGTATTTTGCATTTATATTTAGGTATTCACTACCAGTTAAAATGATTTTAAGTTGTGTCTTTGAATATTACAATAGCAATTTTTTTTTTCTTTTTTTGGTGTGTCACACAGATAGGCAGTTGTCCTGGCAGCTGTCTTTGGAGAGGATCCCATTTTTGAACTTTGCTACCTTGCAAGTTCTATCCCTTATTATTGTCTAAATGACAAGTGTGTTTTAGTAGTTCTGTCTTTATTTCTTTGGGACTAATTAGGTGTCACATTATGAAGACTGTAACCATTGTTACAGCATTGTAACCCTGTCATGTGGCATAATTATTTTTCAGTGATGGACTGCATTTACTCTGATGGCTGCAATATATAGTCTCTATACTGGCAGTTTAGTTTGTAGTCTCTATATTGGCATGCTGATTTCATGCTCTAAATATTTCTGTGAGAATATTTTTTATTTTATTTTATTTTTTCTGGTAATTGGGGATTGAACCAAGGGGTACTTAAATACTGAGCTACATCCCCAGACCTTGTTCATATTTCATTTAGAGATAGAGTCTCACTAAGTTCACTAAGGTTGTCTTTGAATTAAATCCTCCTGCCTCAGCCTGAAAATCTGCTGCAATTACAGTCATTGAACACCATGCCAGGCTTGTTAAAGTATTCTTTAGAAAGAAGTGCTACCATTTCTTTAATAAATTATCAAAAAGAGTGGAGATGCTGTTTGTCTAGGTCCCAAACCTGACCCCACAGTTCTCTGGTATTTTCCACCAAAGGAGAGGGATTACATGGAATATGAGGCTGGGGCATTCAAAGGGCCAAGAAGGGAGGCCACCTGTGGGTAAGGATGGGTGGAATGGGTTGGAGAAAACAAGAAAGTGGAAATGGTAACTGGGTAACAGTTTGAGGCTCAGAAGAAATAGGTCAGAAACTGAAACACCAGCAGATTTATATTGAGTAATCAGGGTCTGCAGAGGAAGAAATGAGATTTTAAGGAGAAAGAGGTGTGGTATCTCTGGTGGACTTCAAAAGGCAGGGAGACAAGTGATATGTGGCTCTATTTAGCTGATTCTGCCATTTTTTCCTGGCCCTTAAGGGCCTCCAAATAAGATTCCACTGGCATTAGTGTCATACTGTCAGTCTTCTCACAAGGGATCCACTTTGTCCTCTCCACAGCCCTCTTCATCATGAGCCCTTCCATCATCCTCTTCCTCTTCTTGTGCATCTCTTTCTTCTTCCTATTACCCATCTTCAGCAGTTTCTTCCTCCTTAATTCTGTTCACCTCTTCTTCCATCATTTTTCTTTTTTGCTTTTTCTGTCTTGCCTTCTCCTCTACATGCTCCTCCCTTAGGGTCCTTGCTTTCAACTATGCCACTTCCCCTATGCTTTTCTCTCACTTGGTTCTAAGGCTGAGTCTGGGCCTGTGGGAATCTTCCTCTCAAGACCCTGGCTTAGGGACCTTGGCCTGTCAAGAATGGTGGCAGATAGAACCTGGTCTGGTGGTCAAAGCAACATTGGCAGCAGCCTGTTTGAGCATTCTCATAGAATATTTTGGTGTATTTCTCTACTGCCAAGGAGTAGAATTGATGTTTTATAAGGTTTGCGTACATAGTATGCTCTAGGTAAGGGTAGATTATCTATCTTCAAGTTCTCATGGCTACACCAACAGAAAGAGAAGCATTTGTGAACATAAAACAAGCCACCAGATGGCAGAATAATTCTCTCCTGAGCCTCTGAAGGGAGTGTGGGTCTGGTAATCCTTTGACATTATTCTAGGGCTCTGAAAATGTACATATGTGTAAGAGAATAAGTTTGTCATTTTAAGCTATGATATTTTTGGTGTTTTCTTTCAGCAACTATAAGAATACAGGATTTTCTGTAACTTAAATCAACTGTTTCACCATATTGAATTGTGTTAATGTGAATTATGTCAAAGATAAGCCATAATTGTCCAGGTTGTGTAAACATTTGGTCATTATCATGGAAAGGTGACCCTCTTACTGTCAGAAATAGCAACAACTTGGTCAGGTAAACTCTTCAGTATGAACTATTAATGAATTATGATCCTTAACTGCAGCTTCATCATAATGCCACCCATCACTGAGCATCTCTGTATTTCCACAGTTGGTGTAGAGTGCTAAAAAAGTCATGATGCAAGACTCCAGATAGGAACATGTGTTTCATGTGTAGGAGGAGCTATGTTCCCACAGAACCTCAGTTCTTTCTTTCTCCCCAGGTGTCACCACTTCTGTGAGTCTTTCAAAATATAAGAAGGGTCTCAAATCTAAGATATTCTTTCCTCTTAGCTGCTCATGGGGTGTGATAAATTCTTACATTTTGACTTCCCTCATCAAACATTTCCAATTGTCAGATTTCCTGCTCCAGTTCACAGGATTATCAACTCTTTCTCCCATGCAACACTGAATCACACAGAATATTATCATTTTTCTCTAAGAAATGAATGGTATTTTTAAAAAATATATGCAGGTGATTAGTATTTCACATGGGAGGAAAGCAGATAATAATTGCCTGACTGGTGTGAAAAAATATTTTACATCTCTGTGCTTCTGTAGGCACAGTCATCTTATCAGAATGTATTTGGAAACTCTTATTATTTTGAACTGGACTGTCACCCAAATAATATGTATTGCTAGCCTAGTTACCAGTGCAGCAAGACTAAGAGTTGGGACTTTTGTATAAATACAGAATCATAAAGGCTCTGCATCTTGAGTGGATTAGTCTGGTAATAGCTGCTTGTAGTACTGGCAGATAGAACCTAGTTGGAAGAAATAGGTCACTGGAATGTGTACTGCACATGTTTATTTTCTGTCCAATCTCTTCCTACCTCTCTTTCTGCTTCGTGGATGTTGGGAGCTCAACAGATTTTCCCCATGATGTTTGTGCCTTGGAGACAGTCTCTCATGGACTGAATCCTCTGAAAGTGTGATCCAAACTAAATATTTCCTCCTCTAAGTTATTTTTGTCATGTGTTTTGGTCACATAGAAGAAAAGTTAACAAATACTGAAAGGACGCAAAGTGATGTCCTCATCCATTATCATCTTTTTCTCCCAAGTGATAAGTATCACAGCTCCCAGGACATGAACTTGGCACCCATAGTGGTGATTTCTCTTGGATTTTGTCAAGGCTTTTTTGTGTCTGGTCATCTCTTCCTAGATGACTACCTGGAGAGAAGATGGTTTTCTATGGACTTAGAAGGATTTCCTATTATCCATTTCATTTATATAAATAACCTTTTAGGACATGAACACATGAAAATTTTCCCTCACACTCTATATTTCATGGAGAATAATTTGTGACCTGTAAATTGGATACTGGTGGTGAGAAGGAAATACAGAAATTTTTTCCCACTGATTTGTGAAGAAAGGGAAACTAGAACAAAATCCAGAAAATATTCATATCCATTAGTGTGTTCCAGAACATACAATGTCCTTCAGTAAGAAAAATAGGTATTAGAGAATACCCCAGGTGACAAAATGTCTGGCCTTGAACTGTGAGTCTAATGATTAACACTGTTCTTTTCTTGTTTTTTTAACCATGAAATATTTGTTCACTTATTACAAGTTCCATTCTTTATTAATTGTAAAATGCATGCTATTAGTAGAGCTTCAAACATAAGAAAATGTATTCAAAGAAGCAGGATAGAGTTGAATTTCAGAAAAACAATTGATCTTAATCTACTTTGATCAAAGTTTTTGCTTGTCATTTTCCTTTTCTTTTGAGTGCTTATAGCAAGTTTCTCACATCTTTTCCATTTTGGGAAGTGATTTCCAATGACATTCCAGAGGTTAACTTGGTAAAATCTATCAAAGAAAAAAAGAAAAAAATTTCTTTCATTGTGGCTGCATAAAAATCAGTATATTTCCTCATATTTGTGTGGCATATTAACTGGTGATTTATGGCTTTACCACATTATATTTTCTTTCCTGAAGACTTTTGTCTGTAAATCATATATCCTATTCTCTGGATATCAGTTTAACACTAAAACTTTGTTATAGTTTGTGTGTAAGGTATCCCCCAAAAGCTCACATGTGAGATGGTGCAAGAAGGTTCAGGGGAGAAATGATTGGGTTGTGAGAGTCTTAATCCAATCAATGATTAATGTCTTGACCGGGATTAACTGAGTGGTAACTGAAGTGGTAGGGTGTGGCTGGAGGAGATTGAAATTGGGGCATGGCCTTGGGGTATATATTTTGTACCTGGAGAGTAGAGATTCTCTCTCTTTGCTTACTGATCACAATATGAGCTAATTTCCTCTGCCACAATCTCCTACTGTGGTGTTTAGCCTCTCCTCAAATCCTGAGGAATCCAGCCTTCTATAGACTAAAACTCTTAAGCCATAATCCCTCAAATTAGGTTTTCCTCCTCTACAATTTTCTTGTAAGGCCTTTTCATCACAACAGACAAATAACTGACTATAACAATAATATATATTGCTCACACAATGTTGTAACTAAACCTGTGGGCCTTTGTCCCTTCTGGAGAGGATAAGGCCAATGAGGTAACCAATGCCCTTGGGAGAGCAAGTTCCAGACCAGTCTCAAATTTATTAAAGAATTACAGCACTTTTATAGATGAGGGGAGTCCAAGAACAAAGAACCAGTAGTGTAACATGATAGTCTGTAAGGGTGGTCCAATTAGGAGTCACACAGTTTGCCAAAGGGAGTAGGGAGAGAGAAGGATGAGCGAAGCTCACCTGGGGCAATGGCCATCAGTGGGTCAGGTCACTTGGGAGTTTTCTGCACAAGCATGAACAATTCTGAGTGTTCAATTCAAGGATTATACCTTTCTGCAGC
The DNA here is from genome assembly GCA_020662805.1 of Glaucomys volans. Taxonomy (NCBI): domain Eukaryota; kingdom Metazoa; phylum Chordata; class Mammalia; order Rodentia; family Sciuridae; genus Glaucomys; species Glaucomys volans. The sequence continues at coordinate 5,743 of JAJEJO010050388.1, read as the reverse complement.
CTCTGGAGCATATACCTCAGTGGCTTCTTTCTGCATCTCCACATCTCCTCCCTTTCTTTTTAAACTGTGGGCTCCTTGTTGAATGGCCCAATAACAGCAACACTGGCATCACAATAGGTGAGGTAGACTCCAGCAGGGAGGAAAAAACAATCTTGAAGTCTTTGGCAGCTTAACAAGATATGATATTACAGTAATATAGCAATGCATGAGGCAAACTTCATTACTACAATCTTAAAATTTCAGTAGTACAACAATACAGTGTCTTCATTAGTAAAGTGATAACAATTCAATAGTAAAACAATATATAAAGTGAATTTCCTTAGTAAGGTGATAACAATTCAGTTGTAAACTTAACAACCATGTTATTGATTAGTGAGGGCAGCTACAAATGCTTGCAGGTTCCCTTTTTCTCCTCTAATAGATGCTGATAGGGCTCTAACTACTAACTGTTGCTGCTGTTTGTGTTCTGGCAGCTATCTTTTGAAAAGATTATACATGCATTGACATCCACAGAGGCAAGGAAATAAAAGAAGTATATTAAGCATTCCACTAATGAACTGACCTTTTAACCAAACGATATTTGGTAGCCAATATGTTAACCAATCCCATAATTCTGAACCTCCCTCATATTGTCTTATGTTAGCAAATATGTCTTTAAGGTGAGTGAGTTATTGTGCAATCATGAGATGTGCTGAGTCATCATAGTCTTCTTCAAGCTGTAAAGATCTCTTGTGAACTCTCTTTGCAGTATGGTAGTTGACAAGCTCATCATGAGAAGGAAGAAGAACAGTTAATTGGCTAAGACAACAGCAAGTGCCATGGACCATATATGCTGGGATATAATTGAGAGTATATGAACCACTAGAGAAAAGCCAGCCAGATGGCAAAGGAATATGTGCATTTGCATAGCTAATTGGCTCAATATTAATAGGTTAAAGGAGGGATTGCCAAAAGATTTACAGTTGGTTTTACAATTTTTAATTTCTGCACAGGTGTCAGTACTATTGAAGGTGACAGTGGGAGTGAGTAACTTCATTGCATTAGCAGGTTTTGTGGACTGTGGATGACCCCAATCATATGAATCCTTATAGGAGATGTTCTTCTTAATATTGGAAAATATAGTCATATTAGCTATTTCCTGTGCGGGCTGACAGACTGGGAGAAGGCATGAGCCTAGTATCATACATATATGAACATCCTGATAAAGACAAATCTCAGAAGTATTTACTACTTCTGCCAAATGAACCCATATGTTATATTGAACATAAGCATCTAAAGGAGTGGGCATGGCATGGGCAACATTTGAATTAGCAGTAATAATATCACACATTAAAAGAAATAAAGTCCCAGCTCCTGGATTCGCATCTGGAGCCATGGTCGCTGCTTGATCTGTGAGGTTTTTGATGTCTCCCCATGTGATGTTTTGTACACGGTGGCAACGTCTCATTCTCCGAGGATGATGTGGTCCACCTCCTTGAGGGCACTGGCCATTCAGTGACAAATTCTCCAACTGATGAGTCAGGGGCCTGGACATGAGGACATATGTTCCTGACTGGTACCCACAGAGGCTTTTCTGCAGCTTCTGGAAAGACACAAGCAATTCTCTGCCCTGGGTTAGCAATGGATATGGACCATGCCATGTGTTGGTTAGTGGGTCCCTCCACTGAACTAGCAGCAGTAGAGTTGGGGGTGGCATTAGAGCACCCCAGTGCTTATGAATAGGAGAAAGACCTTTATCATCAAAGGTGAGAAAATGTAATGTAAATAGGGCTTGAATAGTCAAATTTAAAGGAAAAGGAAGGAGTGTATCCCCCCTTCTTTTTTAAACTGAAGCTTAAGTATTCTATTAGCTAATTCAATGATTCCTTGGCCTTGGGGATTGTAGGATATACCTGATGTGATCAATATTAAAATTCTTTAGAAAAATTTGAAAGTAGGGGCAGCTTAGCAATATCATTTAATCGGCAAAAGAACACTAATGATGCTTAAAGGAAAGAGAGAGGTCCTGTTTATAAAATGTCAAAAATTTAAAGTAAATAAGGCTATTTGTAGCTGTGCAGAGGGTGCCTTTGGAGGGTGATTATTGTAAAATTCAAGAAAGGGTTGGCGCGGGGCCCCGGCGGGTAGAGCTTCCAAAGGCAGAGGCGGGCGAAAAGAATGCACTCACCAGAGTCAGACAATAGTGGTAGCTTGATTTTATTGGAACGTGTGTCCCTGGCGAAATCTCTAGCCCCCCTGGGGTGAAAGTCGGGGTGGGAGAGCCAGGAGAAATTGCACGTGGCTTTGGCTGCTCAGGGTTTTTATACAGAGGAAGGGGGTCAAGGGGTTCTGCCCAGGAAAAGGTGGACCCAAGGTGGACGTCAGGGTCAGCAGGTGTGCCTCATTGGTCACTTCTCGCACAGTGTGTTGCTAGGTGACCATGCTCCCTCCCCCTGCAGCCGCCCAACTAGACCTAACATTTATCATCTCTTTTTAATTTGTTTTTTGAGTGAACGTATTACAACAAATTTTTTTTAATATTATTTCAAATAAATTAATGTTTGGCTTACTTCGGAACCATTCAGACACGAAGTAAGGTGGGAGGTCAAGCCTTAACTTAGGTGGGGCAGGGCTCTTTATAGATCTTAGAGAAAGCATTTTAAATATGATGTTAATTTTTGTCTCTTTTGCCATAAGCAGTGTGACCAAGCTTGTAGGTCCAGTGAGGGACAAAGGAGGACTGGAAAATAAATATTTACAAATACAGATTCTGAAGATTAAGTTGGGATCAGATGGAACTCTGATCTCTGATGGCAATGTACATCTAAAGAGTTATGCTAGCAATCTTTACCTATACATGGTTTATAGAAGGTTAAAGACCAAATAATCATTATTTTCTATATTCAGGAAAGTTACAGTTGCAAAATACAATGTTAGGAGCTTTGTATAGCTCTTAAGAAAGTCTATTGTTTAGAGTTACTATAAGGTGAGCAGGAACCAGAGAAATGGAACTGGTGAAATATCACTGTTGTCCAGCAATAGAATTTTCTTTTGCCTAGGAGCAGCATGCCTGAATTTAAAGTCAGGGTTGATAGGACTTTTGCATAATGCCTCCTTATGTAGGGCATGGCCACAATAGCTAGTTATTCTGTGTCTTTGCATAGAAACAGTCTTACAGCCATGAGGTCATCAGAGATTCCCAATCTTGTTGTTCTATCCTCTATTGTCACCTTTTACACTCTTCATTAAATGTATCTTATAAAGTTTGCATATATTGCTTTCACAGTTTATATAAGCATTAGTTAACATTATATATCATTATGTCTAAAATATAAATTAAAGAAAGGCTGAGAGAACCTTTAACTCATCTTTTGTTTGTTAAAGTAGCAAAATGTTTTTTTATATTTTATAATATGAACTTCTAAATAGTTTAGGTTCTTTTCTTTTTTTAAAAATTATATGCTTTAAAATCTTACCTCAGTATGAAAAGACACCATATACTGTATTGATAATATTTTTTTAAGTAATGTAAGTTAAACTGCAATAAATTTTTATTATTCTAATGGGTTAAAATTACCATTACAGATAAACTTAGTCTGGAGAACAGCAATTTGTCAAAGATATTCTTTTAAACTTTTGGCTCAAAGGACTTGCTACACCTGCAAAATATGAACACATGTAGCATACAAAGAAGAGTAATATCACAATTATTTAGATGTTAACCAAATTTTGTTTTTAGGGAAAAATTAGGCTCTGTAACATATAGCACAATACTCTAACAGTTATTGTTTGATCATAATTGTATAAACCCCAATTTTTAAGATTAATAGTTCTAAAGAATAAAATTTAACAGTCATAACGTTAAGAGTAAATTAGTGTTTTTAAAGAAATCCTTGTCAATTTAACATATAGATTACACTTTAGTTTATATTACCTCATTAATATTTGACCTTAGGGAAAACCTTGAATTAGCTTTTAATTGATCATTTCTCACACATGTAACCAACTGAGTTACACACAAACTTGTTGAAATTTGCCCTTTACTTACACATAGACTTTCTTAACACTTACTCAGACCCTCATGTATTTCATCACAGAAAGACTTTCCAACCTAGAAACAATTTTTCTTTCTTCTACCAAATATATTTCCATGCCTAGAATCTTTTATATTTTCCTTCCCTGTATACTAACATAGTTTATTCGCATTTCAAAGCAACCCTTATGAAAATTATGAGTTAGACAATTTACTCCATTTTAATAAGATGAAATATTTTATGCTATTTATAGTACTTTAATTGAATCACAGTTGAAACCTTTGGATCTCTTTGTATATAGAATGGTACCTGTTAGGATTTTACTTAGTAACCTTGTTTTTTAATGAAAAGATAAAGCAAATTCTAAACCCCTTTTATTTACCAATCCATGCAAACACCAGCAATGTTCAAGTATGTGGTCCTGGAATTTAATGAGTTAAAAGTGTCAGATTTTACTTAAAAGTTAACATTTAACTTTGTAAATTAATCCCTTATACATTAAATCCAATTTACTTATTTTTACTGTAAGAATCAAAATATTAGATAAGCATATTTATCCTCTGTTCCATGTTGAAGAAAAATTCTAGAAACAAAAGGCATTAGTCTGCCTTGCAAGCACAAGGCCCTAGGTTCAATCCCCAGCACCGCTAAAAAAAGAAAAAAAAAAAAAAAAACAAGAAAAAAAAAGGCATTAGGCATTCCACAACATGTAAGAGTCGCTCAGGCTAAAGGACATAAAAGAGTTAAATGGTAGGAGAGGGTTAACTAAAAGCCAGAAAATGGCCCAGAAAAGATAATGAGACCCCCACCAGCATCTTGTTGTAATTCTGTGACTAAGACAGATAAGGGGAACTGAGCTTGGGAGCTAACCTTGTGTAAACATCACCAGGTTGTTAGTGAAACCATAAATTGCTCAGCTAACCTTGTGTAAACATCACCAAATTGCTAGTAAATCCATAAACTGTGAATCCATAAGTTGTAAATCCATAAGTTGTTCACCCAAGGAAACTGCCCATTTGCTTATTGTTATAAAAAGCTTGCCATACTTTGGCTCGGGGCTCTCTGCCTCCGTCCTGCTGTTAGGACATGTAGTGAGCCCCAGCATGCTTGGACAATAAACCCTGTGCGTGTTGCATGAGAAGGTCTCTTGGAGTCTTCCTTCGCGGGCGGTAGGTGTCTCGACCTTAACAAACAAACAGTGTTATCATCTAAAATAAAACCTGTGAGTTGATCAATGTTAAGACATTTTATTTTTATTTGTTTACCCAATTTAAATTGAAACTTTTAAATTTGCACGAATTAAAGATATATTTACCATTTTTTAATTAAAGGATCCAATTTTAAATTTTAATTATTTTATGTCAATTTTTTATCATGTACATGAGTTTTGGACATAAACAGATGAACAAATGGAAACACAGATAATCCAAGAATAAAAAAGGCCTTGTATTTTCATACAGATGACTCTCCATTGCAATGTAACAAACGTTTTAAAAAATTAACTCGAGTTGAATAAAAAGTTGGACTGTTCCAAAAATTCATGAGCTCATAAAATATAGAAATAAAGGAAAAAACAAGTCCTGGAAAGTTGATATTTATAAAGCAGCAGGAGAGAAAAGGAAGTCTTAAATCCATTTTTCTGTGTTGCTCAATTTTAAACCTCCTAATAGAATTTTTGAAAGGGAAATAACAATAAGGTTAGGTTCTGTAGCATGTACTTGAATGCACAG
>JAJEJO010050387.1:14239-25620 GCA_020662805.1 Glaucomys volans | reverse complement strand
CGCGGACAGGATGTACCCCCAGGGCCGGCACCCGGTGAGCGCGGGCCCCGGGCGCAGGGCGGGCGCCCCGCCGCCGCGGGCCGGCACTCAGACGCGCTCCCCGCAGAGCCCGCTGCAGCCCGGCCAGCCCTTCAAGTTCTCGGTGCTGGAGATCTGCGACCGCATCAAGGAGGAGTTCCAGTTCCTACAGGCGCAGTACCACAGGTGAGCGCCACCTCGGCCGGGGCGCGGGCGGGGGCGCGGGCGCCCCCTCACTCGGAACTGGCCCACGTGGGGCGTGGGACCCTCCCGTCCTCTCCTCCCCAGCCTCAAGCTGGAGTGTGAGAAGCTGGCCAGCGAGAAGACGGAGATGCAGCGGCATTATGTCATGGTGAGGGGTCCCGACCCTGCGCAGCGGGTGACCACCTCTCAGCCTGCGGGCCCCGCCCGTCCTCCCCACCTGGGACCCGGGCTTCCCTCGAGGGCATCTCTATGGGGCCAGGTCTCTGGGCTTCTCCCCCAGCGGCCCCACCTCTCCTAGGAGGGCAAGGGGGCTCCTCCAGGCAGACTCCCTGATTCCTCCTCTGGACTCCCCTCCTGGGACCCCCACGGGGCTGGGGGCTCTGTGTCCCGATCCCCTGCCCCAGTGCTCTTGACCATCCCAGCATCAGCAGCTGGGCCAGCCCCTCTGCCCCTGGGCGTTCCCACGGGCTTTTCCTCCGCAGTACTATGAAATGTCCTACGGGCTCAACATCGAGATGCACAAGCAGGTGAGGCTGGGCTGGGGGCCAGGGGCGAAGGTGGGATGGAAGCGCTGGGAACACCCAGGGTAGCAGTTTGGGGCAAAGCAGACCCAGGGAGCAGGGCTTATTCTGAATCTCGGTAGAGGTCCTGGAGGGCTGCTTTGGGAACGGGATTTCTCAGTCTCATGAAAGCCAAGTGATTTTCAGTTTCTGGGGACAGAAGCCCGAAGCTGGAGCCAGCAGAGAGGCAGGCAGAGGGCAGAAGCGGGGTGTCCCCTGGAGCAGAGGATGGGCATCTGGTGGGAGGTCATGGAGGCGCCTCTGTCCCAGGAAAGGCCCTGGCCGATGGTCTTGGAGGTCCCTTCCTGCCCAGCATCTGAGGTTCGGAAATGGACCCTGAGAGACCATTGTTGGTATTTTGGAGGTTCTGAGATCCATCCCAGCGGTATTGCCAGAAGGTTCTGAGATTGACTGGTATTTGCCGAGATGCTTCAAGGTTCAAGGGTGGTGTAGCTTCTGAAATCAACTGCAGTGGCCCAAGGCTACCCAGGAGATTTTGAGGCTGACCAGTGGCTTCTAAAGGGATGGGAGGGGTCCTGGGACTCGGAGTCAGACAGATGCTTGAATTCTGTCCCACAGAATGTCAGTCAATGGCAGAGTCCCCCATCAGGGCTTCCTGGTGGCTTGTGGGGTCCATGGGGTGTCTGCTCTGGTATGCTTTCCTGGGCATGTCTGGACACCAGTTCTGTAGTCGGGGAGCTGGGTGTCATCCATGGGTGCATGCAGTGGACCCCCTTGCTGGGAGAAAGATGTGGTGTCCTGCCCAGGCCCTGGTGTCCCCTCCCAGCCCTCCTCAGCCTCTGCGGGGTGCTCTGCTCACGTCCTGAGGGCCACAGAACCCTCACTTTGCATGTGGGATGCTGTGAGCATCCCCGGTGGCAGGTGACATCCAGAGCGGGGCTGGGCCCACCGGCCTGGAACTCGGGCCCCGTGCCTCTGAGCTGAGCGAGCGGGCCGTGCGGCTGCTCCCTGCAGGCCTGTATGTGTGTGTGTGTGTGGGGGGAGACTGAGTCTCAGGACCTGAGTCTGGTTCCCGGTCTCCAGGCCTCCCTGGGCACCGGCCAGGCTGAGGCCCGAAGGCTGAGTGCCTCCCATGCCTGTGTCTGGCTGGCCTCGGGCTCCCCAGTGCGCCTGGGGTGCCACTCCTGCCCCCCGTCGCCCGGGGAGCCTCCAAGCCTGTCTTGTCCCTTCCCGCCAGGCAGAGATTGTGAAGCGGCTCAGTGGTATCTGTGCTCAGATCATCCCCTTCCTGACCCAGGAGGTGAGTGGGCTTGGGGGGCGGGCAGCAGGTTCAGGGGCAGGTGGGCACCGTCTGGTCCATCCTGTCCCCTGGTGGAGGTGGGCGCCGTGGGGCAGCTGTCAGCTGAGTGGGAGGATGGAGGGCGCTTCCCCTGTGTGGTGACAAGCTGTAGAGCTGACCCCTCAGGCCCTGTAGCCAGGCCACCTCAGTCCCAATCCTGGCTGTGTGGCCTTAGACAAGACAGGTGCCTCTCTGTGCTTGTTTGCTTTTCCGTGTGGTCACAAAGTGTAGATGAACCGACACACGTGTAGTGCCGAGGAGGGGGCCAGGGGCCTGGTCAGCACCCTGTCGGGGCTGACGCTTAAGTGGTGCTCAGTGAGAACCAGATGCAGATGGACACACTGCAGGTCCCCCACCCTAAGAGGTCCCTGGAATTGGCAGATCCACGGGGACAGGAAACAGCATGGGGGGAGCAGGGGCTGGGAGGGGACAGAAACTGGTGTCGAGTGGGCAGAGCCGCAGTTTGCAGAGATGGAAAGTTCTGGAGATGGACAGGGGGACGGCTGCTCAGCCCGTGGCTGCTGATTGCTCCCGTGGCCAGAGTGGTGGATTCCCTTGTGCACTCAACATGATAATTTCAAGGAGACACAATCACACGGATGCACAGCGGCTGGTGTGAGCACTGCCTCTGAACTTCAGACGCCCAGGTGGGCCTGGGAGAAAGGCCACTGTGGGCACGGGGCCTCCGACAGGGTATTCCTGTTTCCCTCTGAAGTATCTTGTGACAAGGAGCATTTCTACCTCAGGGTGGCTTTCGTTGCAGTGGGGAAGAAACACCAGGGAGATATTCAACTCTGGTTGGACTCCCACGCCCTCTGAGTCTGGTTCCTGGGGGCTCAGGACAGGAAGTGGTCCTGTGGAGGTGCACACTGTAGAAATGGGGGCCCAGAGTTGAGGATGGGGACAGGGGGCCCAGAGTGAGAAGGGAAAGATCCTTAAGAAGTTCAGGTAGGACTGCTGGGCGTGGTGGCGCACGCCTGTAATCCAAGCGACTTGGGAGGCTGAGGCAGGAGGATCGCGAGTTCAAAGCCAGCCTCAGCAACTTAGCGAGGCCCTAAGCAACTCAGTGAGACCCTGTCTCTAAATAAAATGCAAAATAGGGCTGGGGATGTGGCTCAGTGGCCGAGTGTCCCTGAGTTCAATCCCTGGTTCAAAAAAAGAAAAGGAAGTTCAGGTAGAAGGACTCTGGGAAGGAGTGACGGAGGCCCAGGTATCTGCCCAGCAACTCTTTCCCTAGGACAAGGATTGGCAAACTGCAGCCCAGCTGCAAAATCTGGCCCCCTGGCCTCCTTTTGTAAGTGAAGTTTTGCGGGCACGCAGCCATGCCATGGCCGTCCAGGGCATCCTTAGCAGCTTTCCCACCACAGTGGCAGAGTTGAGTAGGTGACTGACACCCCAGGACCTCAGAGAATGTCTGCTCTCTGGCCCTTTATAGAAGAAGGGGACCTGGACAGGCCCACAGGTGTCCCCACATGGCAGTCCCCAGCAGCGTCCTCCCGCGGCCCTCCTGCTGGCCTTGGGAGTGCAGCGCACAAATCGCCGCAGGCCCAGGTCACTCCGCGCTGCACAGCCCACTCGGAGACCTCAGCCGTGGGTGGCCATTGGGTTCGCCACTGTGCATGCTGGACACGCCTGGCCAGCCTGCACCAGCCCTGGGTTCCATCCCCAGCGCTGGGAAAAAGTTCCATTGAGTGAGAGGCCAGAGGCAGGAGAACATGGACAGGAAGCCCCAGCGGAGACCGGGCCCCAGCGCTCGCTCGGAGGCGGCGTGGGGTCCTGCAGGCCGCTGCTTCCTTCCCGGGCTGCGGCCGGCGCCCAGGCTTGCAGCTGCAGCAGGCTGGCCCCAGGCAGGCGACGACGTGCGTTCCTCGGCCCGGTGGGTGGCTTCACACCTGGGCTGCTTCACAGCAGCCACTCTCCCCTGGGGCCAAGCATGCTGGCCCGCCGGGTGCCCCCAGCCTGGAGTGGGTGGGGCCGGGGACACTGCTCAGCACCCGCAGCACCCAGAGAGGCCCGGTGGCCTGCCGCGGTGCCCGTCTCTCTTTCTGTGTGTTCACCTCATCCTTTGAGGAGGAGAGGGAGGAGGAAGTGGAAGTGGCATGGAGGGCGGGGCTCAGGGGGCTGCCGTCCCCTGTCCTATGCAGCACCAGCAGCAGGTCCTCCAGGCCGTGGAGCGGGCCAAGCAGGTGACAGTGGGGGAGCTGAACAGCCTCATCGGGGTGAGTCCCGCCGGCCCCGGGCTGCCTTGGGACACGCACCCCCAGGCCCCGGCCACCTGCCACGGGAGGGAGGGGCAGGCAGCTGGCCTGGGCTCTGGCCACCCCAGAACCCAGCGGTGCGCTCCTCTGCTCAACACCCGTCCCTGCCGTCCCCGGGCCCAGGGCGCTGCTGGGTGCCCGCCCCCGCCCGCCCTGGCCCATCCTTCCTCCCCTCTAGCAGCAGCAGCTCCAGCCGCTGTCCCACCACGCCCCCCCTGTGCCCCTCACCCCTCGCCCGGCCGGGCTGGTGGGCAGCAGTGCCACCGGGCTGCTCGCCCTGTCTGGAGCGCTGGCCGCCCAGGCTCAACTGGCGGCGACTGCCAAGGAGGATCGAGCAGGCGCAGAGGCCGAGGGGCCCAGAGGTGAGTGGGCAGCCGGCTGGCACCTGCAGGGTGACGGGTGGGCAGGGTGAGCGGGCCAGACCCTGGCTCAGCCTCATCCCCGCTGCCTCCTGGGCAGCCTCTGCCTTTCTCGGGCGCCCAGGGAACGGGGCTGGGAGGGCAGGTGGCCCGGCAGGGCTGCTGCACAAGGAGCAGCAGCGTGTCCAGCGGGCACCCTCCTCTCTCTCTCCCTCGCTGCCTCCTGCCTCCTGCCAGCAGAGAGAGCCCCGAGCAGGGTAAGTGGAGGGCACCGGCCGAGGTGTGTGCACAGGGCTGAGTGGGGTGCTCCGTCCTGGGCCTCACGAGGCCCAAGTCCCCCTTCAGAATCTCGCCAGCCTCGGTGGGGAGCCTGGCCGGGGTGGGTCCGTCCACCCTCTTGGGTTTCTCTACTGGTCACTGGCGAGCCAGCGCTTGCTGCGACCGCTCTGCCCCCGTCCATTCCTTAGCCACTCCGCAGACTGTCCTTGTCATCAGCTGCAACAGAACCGCCTGACCCACACACAGTGTGGCCAGGAGTGATCCGGGAGGCTGAGGCAGGAGGATGGCAAGTTCGAGGCCAACCTGGGCAGCTTACCAAGATTCCGTCTCTACATAAAATACAAAACAGGGCCGGGAAGGGTCAGTGTCCCCGGACCCAAAAGACGAAAGACAAAACAAACTCGCTGACACGCGGGGAGGGGCGGCGCTTCGCTGCTGTGCCAGGGCGCATGCTCCACGCCCACGCCCAGCGCGCGCGGGGGATCTGGAACCCGTGCGGGCCCAGGTCCGTGTGCCCGCAAGACCCGTGCGCTCTGGAGTCTCCAGGGGGCCCTGAAACGCCGAGCGGGAGGGAGGAGCGCGGTGGTGTTTTATAGCCAGTGTGTCCAACGCCTGCGCCCGGGAGGAGCTTCGTTAGGAGCTGTTTTCCATTGCTTTCATCTGCGAGTCCCCGGGGCTGAGTGAACGCCTGGGCGTGTCCTGGGCACCTGCGGCCCGCGGCACCCACCCGCTGGCAGCGCAGACCCTCAGCCACCCCAGAAGCAAGCAGACACCGGGACACCCGGAGCCCCACGGGGACAGAGGGTGGGAAGGGCCTCCCAGAGCAGGCGCCCCTCCTGGGTTCTGTCCTTTCTACGGTGACAGTGGAGCAGGCCGTCCCCTCGCTCACGCACGGTGGGGCTGCAGGGACGAGTGCATGGCCGTCCCGGGAAGCCCTCCTGGACCCGCGGGCTCTGACCAGCCGGGTGGGCAGGGCCTCCCCAGCCGCATCCCGGCCCCCGGCCCTTTTCCTTCGCTTTTGAGACAGGGTCTGGTTAAGTTGCCCAGGCTGACCTTGAACTCTGCCCTGCCTCAGCCTCCTGGGTAGCTGGGATGACGGGTGGGGCCAGCATGTCCCACCATGTGGCCTTATAAGGACATCAGCCACTGAACCCCGGGGTCACCCTCACCCAGCATGACCCCGTATTGGCTGTCACTTTCATCTTCTGATTGACACCCACTGAGACCTGTTGCCCTGTGGGGACACATGGAGGTTCTGTTGTACAGGACATCCAGTGGGCGCTGTCCAGCTCCCCATGAGGATCTCCCAAGATGAACCCTGGTTTCGGGGACGCTGGCCCCTTGCAGATCTGTGGGGTGTACACGTGTTATACGCAGGGTCACCCCCGGAGCTGGGAGCATGCGTCCTGGAGGGTGGAGGACAAGGAAGCTGTGGGTCTTCAGCTGTGATCCAGCTGCAGGGGCCTGGGCCACATCTGGGGACACGTGGTTGTCCCACTGAGGCAGCTCCTGGCCTGGAGTGGGGGGACAGGGCCCTGCAGCAGGATGTTTGGGGCGCCCTGCCTGGCACTGTGTACACATGGAGGCTCTGGGAAGTGTGAGCCACTGAGGGCCACCCAGGGGGACCCCAGTGTCACATGTGGCCCTGCCAGGGTCCCTGTCTCCCACGGTGTGCCCATGCCCCTGCAAGGGACTCACCCTTGCTCCCCAGGAGCGGCTGAGGCTGAGTGCTCAGCCTGAATCTTCCCTCTGGAGGCCCACTTTCCAGATGGGAAGCGTGAGGTGCAGACCCCCCAGAACGCAGTGGGGCCTCTGCCTTGGAGGGAGCAGGAGACGTGGGAGCCCAGGGTCCTGACCCGTCCTCCCCTCCTGCCTCGTCTCCCCATAGAGTGCGTCCCCCTCGCCCCCCGAGAGTCTGGTGGAGGAGGAGCGACCCAGTGTCCCGGGTGGTAATGGGAAGCAGAGAGCTGAGGACAAGGACCTGTCAGGACCTTATGTGAGTGGGGGCAGTTGGAGGGGCAGGTGGGCATGCACAGCCCAGGTCAGTGCCCGCTGGGCCCCTGGGAGTCCCGCTCTGTCCACTGCACTCCCTCTAGAGCTGACCACTGCTCCCCACTGCCTGTGGGGCACTGGTCATGCTGCCGGCCTGACTAGTGGCTGTAACTGTGGCCTCTGGACCGTGCAACCACGGTCACCCTGGAGTCCCCTCTCCTGCCTTTGGGAAACCAGTCTCCATGGGACCTCAGGTCTCCCAGGGCCTTCCCTGGCCCCTCCTGGACGCTGGGAGCCCCTCTGGTGGTGACTTGCTGCAGACTGTGGCCACAAGCTCCACCAGGGCCACCGGGGCCCTGTCCCTTCTGCCGGGCAGCCAGCCTGGTCCTTCCACCCTTCCCGTGTGCCGTGGCTTCCCGTGAATGCTGGCGTGGGTGGGCCTCTGCCCTAGAGTGCGCCTGGCACGTGGGAGGGAAGTCAGAAGCCCACCTGCAAGCAGAGCTGGCCTCCAGGCCCCAGGCTGCACCCTGGGGTCTTCCCGGGTGTCCAGCAAACCAGAAGTTGCCAAAGGTGGCCTCAGGTATCAGTCCCAGCTGCCTCATGCCCGCCAGAGTGCCCGGGCGGTGTTTCTGCTCCAGATGGAGCCTGGAGCGTGGTCTTTCCCCAGGAGCAGTGGGGAGCCATAGAAGGATCTAGGCAGAGGTGGAGCTGGAGGGGGCAGGGCTGAGGCCAGGGCCCCAGGAGGGTGTGGGGGGTGGGGCTGGCAGTGGGCGAATACCTGGGCCACACAGGCCTGCGGGAGACTGGCTCCTGGTCCCTGCGTGTTCGTCAGCCACAGAGCGCGGAGGCCGAGAGGCTGATGCTCAGCCACTGGGCTCTATCCCTCGCTCCCCTCCACTGGGGACCCCTTCCCAGGCCGTCCTGATACCGCCAGCCTTCCCTTCTGCCCCAGCACGTGGGCCATGGAGGTCTAGACAGTGCGGTCATGCCCGGGCTCCCTCTTGGGAGACGTTAGGGGTGCAGAGGCAGGGGCATGACCAGAATGAGCTCTGCCCTCCCCCAGGAAAGCGACGAGGACAAGAGCGACTACAACCTGGTGGTGGACGAGGTGAGCCCGTGTCCACGCTCTCTGGTGCGGGCAGCTGGTGGCCTTCTGGAACGGGGCCAGAGGGCGTGGGGTCCTGGTGCCATCTGTGGGATGGCTGGGATGGGGACAGCCTGGGCAGGGAGAGCAGGGACACTGGGATGTCCCCTCACAGCACAGGTGGGAGGCGGAGGCACCAGCGTGGCGTCGGGCTGGGCTCCCGTGGTTGGGGAAGGGACGCCACTCCCCCGGCCAGTCGGTCCCCTTGGGGGTCAGGTCCAGCCCTTACCAGGCAGCAGCTGCCACCAGACCCTCGGCCACCACCTGCAGCCGGGGGCCTGTGGAGCAGGGCTCCCCCTTCACCTGGACGTCTCCCCCACCCAGGACCAGCCCTCAGAGCCCCCCAGCCCAGCTACCACCCCCTGTGGAAAGGCGCCCCTCTGTGTCCCTACGCGGCGGGATCTCGTGGACAGTCCAGCCTCCTTGGCCTCTAGTCTTGGCTCACCACTCCCCAGACCCAAGGAGCTCATCCTGGTAAGAAGTGGGAGGCCTTGAAACTCACTGATTTATCCCAGGGGCCTGGAAACAGACATAGCACAATGAGACATGAGGGGCTCATCCCAGCCGCTTCCTCACGACGCTTCTGTCCCCTGATTCTTCCCGCAGAGCTGCACTTGGTTGAGCCTCAGTAGTGAATATTTCAAAAGCAGCTTTGTAACTAGGCTTGGAAAATAAATGTGAAGGACAGCTGTCCACCCTCCCTGGAGAGCCGGTGTCCTTGCACCCAGCAGCAAATCCCAGAGATGGGCCGGGAAAGCCCCACTGCAGGGGGGTCCCCAGAGGCCTTGGAGCCCACCAGCCCCAGGCAGAGGTGTCCCCAGAGGAGGGAACCTACAGGACAGCCCGCTGCCCCGCGGCGATCCCCTTCCTCGGTGGCCCAAATCCTCCCCAGGAGAGGGTCGGTTTCTAGGCCTCCCCTCCCCGCGGGTTGCCATGGTGACGGCCAGAGGTTGGGGCTGCGTGTCTTGAGTGCCCTCTCCCTCCTGCAGGGAGGCCTCTGGGGAGGTGGCAACACTCAGCTCCGCAGGGGACACCCCTGGAGTCCTCCGACCCCCTGCGTCCCAGCGCCCCAGCCTCTCCCGGGCGTGAGGGCCTGGCTGTGGCGGTTTGTGTGGCCGGGAAGCCACGTCAGACTCCAGGCGAGAAGGCAGTGTTTGGAGGGCAGTGGGGTGTGCGCGGGCGTCTGGGCCCTGCGGGCTGTCCTCCTGGCCGCCCGGGGCTCCTGGCCCTGCTGCGCTGCCCCGTCCACCCTGCTTTGTCACCTCACTCCCTCTCAGGCCACCCCCGTGCCCCCTCCTGGACGGAGGTGTGGGTGGCTCCTTTGCAGACCCTGGGTGCCCCCCGCCCGGGCACCGCCAGGCCTTCCGATGTGTGCAGACAGCCCGAGGCCCTGAGCCTCCTCCTGCCCCGTCCTTGACGGGATCCCTGGCCACACGCTGGTGGCCGCTGAGTCCTGCTCCTCTCTGCAGAGCGACCTTCCCACCGGCACGCCTGCTTCCAAATCCTGCGACTCCTCTCCGCCCCCGGACGCGCCCACCCCAGGGCCCAGCTCGGGTGGTCACCTCTGCCCACTGGCCACCAAGCCTGCGCCGCCCACGGACAGCATCGGTGAGTGCCGCCTGCCTGCCCACTGGCCGGGCCTCCTCCGGGGGTTTCCAGAAAATGCCCTGCCTGGCACACCCCGAGGGGCCTCCCTGCCTGGGCCTCCTTCTTCATCCTCCCTCCTTGACACAAGGGAAAACCGAGGCCCCAAAAACCGAAGTGACTTGCTCTGGGCCTCAGCCTAGTGCACCCAAAAGACAAGTGTCGGGTCAGCCTTGGGTTCCAGGCCCGGGGTGGGCAGTCGCCAGCTCTGTGACCTTGGACAAGTGACCCGCCCTCTCTGAGCCTCTTCCTACCACCAATTTGAGACCGCGATGCTACGCTGGTTCTGGGCTCCTGAAGGAACCCGCCTGGGCCCTGCCCGCAGGCCTCCAGGTGGATCGGGAGATGACCCAGGCCCCCAAGTGCCCGCCCTGTGTGACCAGGTGGGGGCAGGAGGAGGACTCAGGAGGACAGGCTGGAGGAGGGGGTGGGAGGCCCAGGCACGAGGTGCGGATGGACCCTTGGTCTGGGTTTGGAGAAGGAGCAGGGGTTCACCGCCCGAGGACAGGGAAAGCTCGCCACCCCAGGAGCCACGGCCAGGTCGGGAGCTGACCCAGGGTGCGGTGAGGCCAGGAAACAGCCAGGGCTCGGAACCCCGGAGGCCGGGCGGGTGGTGAGACCTGTCCTTCTTGCCCAGCCCTGAGGAGCCCCCTGACCCTGTCCAGCCCCTTCACCACGACCTTCAGCCTCAACGGGGACCTGCCCATGCCCAGCTCCTACGTCAGCCTCCACCTGTCCCCCCAGGTCAGCAGCTCTGTGGTGTATGGACGCTCCCCCATGGTGAGTCCACCTGTCAGGGCAGCAGCAGGGCCCAGGGGCTGGGGGCCAGGTGGAAACAGTGACCCTGGGAGAGGGAGGAGAATGGCCGACGGGGTGGGGCCCCTGGCTTGGCAGGTGTGTGCAGGTGAGCTGAGGGTCTCAGTAGCCCACAAGCCTCACCTGATTCAGGCCCTGGCTGTGGGCATAAGCAGCGGTCATGGAGCTGCAGTGGGGGCTGCCCCGGCCCTGGGAGGGCTGGAATTGAGCTGCAGACTGGGTCGACCTGGGCTGCGCTCTGCAGACCCCGGGTAGCCGAAGGTCTGAGCAATGGTGGGTGGCTTCAGGGGCCTTCCAACCCCAGGTGTTAGGACCCCTGGACAGACCTGGGGTTCCTGCAAGAAAACCCTCAGCTCTCCATCTCTAGAGGAGCGAGCACCTCTGCCTCGGGTCAAGGCTGAAGCAGAGAGGGAGTGGCAGGGCCTGGCAGGGCAGAGGTGGGCGGGAGACACTGGCCCCGGGAGACCCTCTCTGACCTTCTGCAGATGGCGTTTGAGTCACACCCGCATCTGCGAGGGTCGTCCATCTCCTCCTCCCTGCCCAGCATCCCTGGGGGGAAGCCGTGAGTACCAGCCTGCCTCCCGAGACCTGCAAGTGCTTCGCTGCTGGGGGGGGTTTCCTCACGCCCTTTTGGGGGTCTCTAAGCTGACTGGGGATCCCAGCAGTTCCTGGAGCAGGTGCAAAGCACATGGTGGTGTTATCTACAGGGTAGTTCTGCCCCAGCCACCCTTGGCCACACCAGGGGACATCTGTGTTTGTCACTGAGGCAGGGGAAGCTCCTGGCGTGGAGCAGTGGAGGCCAGGGAC
>JAJEJO010050387.1:0-13839 GCA_020662805.1 Glaucomys volans | reverse complement strand
AAAAAAAAAGAAAGAAAGAAAAAAAGAAAGGGCTGGGACTGTAGCTCAGTGGGGGATCACCCCTGGGTTCCACCCCCAAACCAAAAAAGAGACCCATTGGGTTCATTGAAGCCTACCCGCCCCCCGACAGGGGTACCGCGGCAGTCGGTAGCTGGGGCTGGGGAGGGGTCTTCATGGATCCTGATCCAGCAGGTGTATTAAATGCTGGCTTGTGGTGCACCAGGCCACCGCCCAGGTCCTTTCTGTCCTGGCCACACCCCCATCACTCCACGTCCTCCTGCCCCCTCCCTAACGTGTCAGAGGGCGCGGAGGGCCTGTCCCTGTGGTCACGGCCGCCTCCCCCGCAGGGCCTACTCCTTCCACGTGTCTGCGGACGGGCAGATGCAGCCGGTGCCCTTCCCCTCGGACGCGCTGGTGGGCGCGGGCATCCCGCGGCACGCCCGGCAGCTGCACACGCTGGCGCACGGCGAGGTGGTGTGCGCGGTCACCATCAGCGGCTCCACGCAGCACGTGTACACGGGCGGCAAGGGCTGCGTGAAGGTGTGGGACGTGGGCCAGCCGGGCGCCAAGACACCGGTGGCCCAGCTGGACTGCCTGGTGAGGGCGGCTCTGCGGGGCGCGAGGGGCGGGGCGTAAGCCGTGGGGCGGGGCTTGCTGCAGGGGCGGGGCCTTGGGGGGCGGGGCTTGCTGCAGGGGGGGGGCCTTCAGGCAACCTCGGGTGGGCGCCTAAGCCAACCAGGGTGGGGTTTGCAGGCAAGTGGGCGGGGCTACTCCGAGGCCCGGGAGATGCGACCTCCAGCCAGTGTCCAAGAGGTGCGCCCAGGGCCGGTGACCAACCCGTGCTGTCCTCTGTGCTGGCCCCAGAATCGGGACAACTACATTCGTTCCTGCAAGCTGCTGCCTGACGGCCGGAGTCTAATTGTGGGCGGCGAGGCCAGCACTTTGTCCATTTGGGACCTGGCGGCGCCCACCCCGCGCATCAAGGCCGAGCTGACCTCCTCCGCCCCGGCCTGCTATGCCCTGGCGGTCAGCCCCGACGCCAAGGTCTGCTTCTCCTGCTGCAGCGATGGCAACATCGTGGTGTGGGATCTGCAGAACCAGACCATGGTCAGGTGGGTGGTGGGTCCTCCGCGCCCTGCGCGTTGGGTGTGTGCGGGGGACGCCGGACTCCAGCACAGATGCCTGGGCCCTGCTCTGCCAGGCAGTTCCAGGGCCACACGGATGGGGCCAGCTGCATCGACATTTCTGACTACGGCACTCGGCTCTGGACCGGCGGCCTGGACAACACCGTGCGCTGCTGGGACTTGCGGGAGGGTCGACAGTTGCAGCAGCACGACTTCAACTCCCAGGTGGGCTGCGGGTCTGGGGGGGCAGTGAGTTCCAGGAACCCAGACTCCTTTCCTGTCCTCAGTGGGCGGCCCAATTCCAGGTTCAGGATATGATCGAGTCCTTCTTTCTTGTCCTCCAGACCAATCCATAGGTCATCCCCTTTAATTCTCAAAAAACACAGGGTAACACAAAAGGCCTGATTCACGTTAAGCTGTGAGGCCGCTGAGATCCTCAGATCATCTTCCAGCATGTTCTTGTCCACCCATTCCCGTCCTCGAATCTCTCCGTGTAGCCGGTTTCTCCTCAGCTTCCAACCTCTGGACTCCTGACAGCTCCCCTCCCCACTGAGGACTCCCCCTGGGAGCCACTGGCCTGAGGGGACAGGTGGAGGCTGATGTGGGACAGAAGCTGGGCTTGGAGGGTCCCGTGCTGTAGGGAGGGCCCAGGAGGTTATGGGGTCTCAGGACTGAGCGGAGCATCAGGAAGGGGTGTTCCGGCACCGAGTAACCAGGACGGGCGTCTGAAACCGTCCATCTCTCGTAATTCACGGTAGCTTCTGCACGGGTCCCACTTGCCGGAAGACGGCGGGAGGCTGGGCTGGAGCCCAGGACGGGCTCTGTGCAGAGCGGGGACACCGGGTCCTTTCAGGTCGAAACAAGGAGCACGCCTCGGCAGGCGGGCAGGGTTCCAGCAGGGTCTCGGAAGTCCTGGCTTCCAGGCCTGGTCTGACCTTGAGCCTTCATCGCCTCGGCTCACCCGCTGCTCAAGGGGAGGCTTGTGGGCCTCGCTTCCTCCCCTGCCTCCCCCGCCGGCGCCCGGAGCTGTCGTGAGCTCAGAACAGATAATGGCTGTGCTCCGGGGTCCCTGCGATTCTGATGAATGGCGACATTCCGCACGCCTTGCCCCCCGCGGCCCCGCACCAGCTGCCTCTGCTGCTGCCCCGCTGGCTCCCAGCTCCCCCGCCTCCCAAGGGGTCCCGGACGCCCTCTCCTCCTCTCCCCCTAGATCTTTTCCCTGGGCCACTGCCCCAACCAGGACTGGCTGGCCGTGGGCATGGAGAGCAGCAGCGTGGAGATCCTGCACGTGCGCAAGCCCGAGAAGTACCAGCTGCATTTGCACGAGAGCTGCGTGCTGTCGCTCAAGTTCGCCTCCTGCGGTACGTGCCGCCCCCGCCGGGCGGTGCGCAGGCTCGGCCCCGCCTGTCACCCCGAGGCTCGGGAGGCCGAGGCAGGAGGATCGCCAGCTCGCGCAGTCTAGCGAGACCCTGTCTCCGATGTAAAAGGTGGGGGTGGCTGGAGATGTAGATGGTGACAGAGCCCCAGGGTCCAGTCCCCAGGGCCCCCACCCCAGCCGCTCAGGCATGCGCACTGCGTCTGCAGCGGTGGGGGCTCCGCCCTCTCCAGGGCCCCCAGCCCCGACCCGCGGCCCAGGGGACCCTCAGCACCTCGCTGAGCTCACCGCCCTCCCCAGGGCGCTGGTTCGTGAGCACCGGGAAGGACAACCTGCTGAACGCCTGGAGGACGCCCTACGGAGCCAGCATCTTCCAGGTACTCCGGGGCCAGAGCGCGCGCAGGGGACCAGCTTAGCGCGCGGGCCACCCGCCCGCGCAGGGCGCAGCCTGCGGCGTGGGGCAGTCGGGGCAGGTGCCGTCCCCACCTCCAGCTCCAGGACCCTGGTCTCCCCAGCTGAGGCTCCGCCCTTTCCACACCAGCTGCCCCGAGCTGCCCCCCTCCGTGGCGCTGAGATCCTGGGGACCTCCAGGGTGGCCCTGCAGCGTCCTTCCTCGGGTCCCTGCGCCCGCAGAGGTGTTGGGGAGCCCTCCATTGTGTGGTGGAGAGGCTCCCGCCCCCACCCGCCTGGGCTCTTGTTGCCCATTATGCCCACCCCACTGGCTGTGGAGGGAGTGGTACATTTTTAAAGGATTATTAAAAAAACAATAGGGGACTGCGATGGAGACGTATTTGGACTTGAGGCGAAGCCTAAAAAGTACTGCCCGTCAGGCTCCCTTCAGAGTTTGCTGACCCTTGGACTTGGTCATTGTGCTGGGAGCCTCCGCCCTCTACTGAGCTGTGTGACTGCATGCTGGTGCACACCCTCTCTGAGCTTCCCAGGAGAGGGCAGCACTTCAGTTTCTTCTCTCCCTGTTGGGAGAACGTGGGCCCTTCCCTTCCGGCCAGCCACAGCTGCTTCCCACTTAGGTGGCCTGGAGGAGCGGGCCTGGGGGGGCTGCCCCAGTGGGAAGTGTCAGACAGAGGCTGCTGGGGACACGCCTCACTCTCCCCTTCTCCTTCCCGCCCTGCAGTCCAAGGAGTCCTCCTCCGTCCTCAGCTGCGACATCTCCAGGAACAACAAGTACATCGTGACGGGCTCGGGGGACAAGAAGGCCACCGTGTACGAGGTGGTCTACTGAGGACAGCCACCTCCGGCTGGCCGCAGGGCTTGGCGCTCTGGGGGAATAAACGTCTTTACCACGCTTCCAGCACTGCTTTCTCCCCGGGAGGGCAGCCCACGTGCTGGCCGGGTGGGCAGAGGCCACTGCAGGACGACCCACCAGGCACTGGGCGGGGTTGAGAGCCAAGGAATGTGCCCCTGTCCTGGGCTCCCCCAGGGTGCAGGGCTGTTCCCAGTGGTCCCTGGGTCCAGGCGATGTCAGTACCAGATGCCGCCCCAGGGGATGGGGAGGAGCTGCCCCTGCTTCGAGTCTGGCCAGCTCTGCATTGCTGTGACAAGCAACCAGAGACGGTCAGCTTATACCAAAGAAAGGTCACTGTGGCTCACGGGCCTGGGCGTCTCCATCTGTGGTCGGTTGGCCCTGCTGCTCCTGGCTGGGGCAGCTCCTCCTCATGGTGGGAACGTGGTGGATGAAGCCACTCGGCTCAGGGCGACTGTGACACAGGAAGGGACTGGGCATGCACCCAGTGACCCAAGGCCTCCCGCCGTGCCTCACCTTTTTTGCTGGGGTGGAGATGGAACCTCGGGCCTTGTGTGCCAAGCCCCAGCCCTTTAGCCAGGTTGCCCAGGCTGGCCTGCCATCCTGTCTCAGCCGGGAGCGCAGCAGTGGCCGCGCCCCACCAGGCTGTGCCACCTCCCAACAGCGCCAGTTTGGGACCATGGGACATTCAAGACCCAAAGCTTGGCAAGTTCATTTCTGTAACAAAATACCTGAGGTTGTTCCTTTATGAAGAAGGGAGGTTTATTTAGCTCAGCTTTGGAGATGGGCCCCCTGTGGCCCCCTTGGCTGTGTCCCCTCAGCAGATGGCCATGCAGAGGCGCACCAGGAGGACGCAGCATGTGGGGACAAGCCAGAGAGCAATTCAGGGGTCAACGCTCTCATAAGAACCAGGGTCCAAAGGGAGCTATGGCCACACCGAGGCCCCCAGTGACCTCCTTTCTGAGGAAATGCCACCTCCTGGGGGCCCCAGCACCTTGGGTCAGGGCCTGAGCCCCACAGTGACAACTCGCGGGGGCCACCTGGAGTGTGGCCTCACTTCCCGAGTCCCAGGGCCTGGCTCCCGGCACAGGGTACAGGGCCCGGCCCGCAGGGAACAGGCAAGTCAGGGGCCGGACCACCCCCGCCAGGGCGGACGGCTGGAGGGTCCCCAGGGCCCCTGCTGAAGGCAGGTGGCGCGACGAGGCTGCGGGCTGAGGGGCGCAGACCCCAGACCCTTCCAGCCTGGGAGGGCGGTGTCACTCTGCACCGCGGTCAGCAGTCCCTGGGGTGGGATCCTGGCCGCCTCCCGCTCCAGGCCAGCAGCGCCCATCAGGACAGCCACTCGTGCCAGCGGGACGTCACTGGACCCGGGGCAGAGTGGCCATGGGAGGGCCTCTGGTCTCCTGGGACACGTGCTGGGGACGGCCTCCCTCCAGGGCAGGACACCGACTGTCTTTTCCAGTTGCTTTATTGTGTGACGGCCGGAGTCCACAGAGCCCGGCTGGGCCCTCCACCAGGTCCAGGTCCACCTCCACCTCCACCTCCACCTCCACCATGTCCACCTCCACCACGTCCACCTCCACCCCACCACCCTGGGGACAGCCTCCGGAAGGAGCCAGGGCTGGGTGGCCACCAGGCCTCAGTAGTTGACGAGGTACACGGAGGCCTGGTCCCCAGATCCCGCCACCACCAGCCGGTTGTCAGAGGACACATCACAGCACAAGAGGCAGGAGGGCTCGGGCACCTGGGGGGCGGCCAGCTGAGTGCGGGGCCCTCCAGGCACATCAGCCCCACCCCCCGGGACCCCTGGGTGCCCGCGCCGTCCGGCTCACTGCGCACCTGGAACACCGGGGCCCCCTCGGGCATGCTGTGGATGCTGACCAGCTCGTCCATGCCCACGCTCACCCACCACTGGCCTTGGGGGAAGCAGAGGGCGCTGGTCACGGCGGGGACAGCAACAGCTGAGGCTGAACCTTGGACACCCTCCGCCCCGTCCCCCTGCCCAGCACGCGGGTGGCTTCCGCTAACGCAGGGCCGGGCGCCGCTCACCGTAGGGGGAGAACTTGAGCCCCAGCACGGCGCCCTCCTTGCTGCCCACCATGCGCGCCTGGCTGCCCGAGGTGTGCTGCAGCCAGTGCTGGCCGTTGGCCATGCCCAGCAGCAGCCAGTCCTCCAGGGGGCTGTGCGACAGGCTCATGATCTGGGGGCAGGACACGGTGCGGTCAGCCCGCCTGGCCACGGCCAGCAGGGAGAGCACCTGGGTCCCCACGGAGCCTCGGCCCAGCTGGCCTGGAACCACCCTCCTCCGCCCTGGCCTCCCCAGCCACCAGGCTGGCCGTGTCACTGTGCCCTGCCGGAGAACACGCCCGAGGACCTGACACCAGGGCAGCTGTGGCCATCACCTGAGTGTCCCACAGCCACGTACCTGGGACTCAAACAGATACACCAGGGGCTCTCGGGCCATCCGCAGGTCCCACCTGCGCAGCTGGGCGTCCAGACCCCCCGTCCAGACGGTGTGGGCCTTCACCACCAGGCTCCTGGCCCCGTTGGGCTGGCCCGAGAGGTCCCTGCCGGAAGGGTCAGGCTGGGGCCAGGCCCGAGGCAGGGCCACCCGCCTTCCTCAGTCACGCTCTGGGCGCTGGAGGGGCAGCACCGGTGCCCGAGTCCACACCGCACGCTGAAGCTGGAGGGTGCGAACCCGAGGGTCCCACCTGTCCACACACCCTGGCCTCGAGCGCCTGTGGGCACCCGCCGGGGAACGCTGGCCCCGAGGCCGCAGGCAGGCGGACCTGCCACAACGGCAGGGGGGACACTCGGCACCCAACACCCAGGCCTCCCCGGCCACAATTTTGCCGTTTTAAGAATCTGAGCGAGGCCCAGGGCACACACCGGGGAGCCTAGCAGTTTGGGAGGCTGAGGCAGGAGAATTGCAGATTGGAGGCCAGCCTCAGTAGTTTCGTGAGACCCTAAGTAACTTAGCAAGATAGTGTCTTAAAAAATGAAAAGGGCTCAGGGTGGCTCCCTGGAAGAGCACTCTGGGTTCAGTCCCCAGGACAAAAGGAACTGGCACAGCTGGGGACACGCAGGGTGATCTGGCTGCGGGCAAGCAGCCCCGCAGAGGCTGGCTCCTCAGGGCTCTCAGATCCAAGTCCAGGAGGACAGATGGGCTCTGACAGGTGGGACCTCTGGTGGGCGCAGGGGGAGCTCGCAGGAGCCGCTCCGGGGAGGCTGGACACAGGCCCCCACCCGTCCCCGGGCCACACCTGACCACACGCTGATCCCGCAGGTCCCAGATCCTGAGGGAGCCGTCCCTGAAGCCGGCGAAGGCCAGGTTCTCTTCCAGGTCGGCAGCCAGGGCCTGGCAGGAGCGGCCTGGGCAGGGCAGCTCGGCCCGCACGCACAGGGAGGGCGCGGCCAGGTCCCACACACTCACGCTGCCCAGGTTGTGGCCGCCAGTGAGCAGGGCCCTGCTGTCGGAGGACAGCAAGCAGGTGCGGACGTAGGCGCCCGGGGCCTGGGGGTGGCACAGAGCGTCACCTCCTGCGGCCACCTGCCAGGGCCCCGTCCCCGGCGGCCCTCACCTGCGAGTGCGCCTGCAGATGGCTGTCAGGGAACCGGTCCTCGGCCACCTGGCCCACCAGGCTCCACACCTTGACGCCGCCCCTGCCGCAGGTGAAGGCGTGCCGCGTGAAGCTGCTGACGGCGGCCGCCAGCACGGGCTCCCCGTGCCTCAGCACCCGCAGCTGCTGCAGCCTGAGCGGGAGGGCGAACCGCCAGGACGGCCCGGGCAAGGCGTCCGGCCTCCTGCAGGCGTCCCCGGGGTCCTCGGGGTCCCAGGATCTGGGGAGGGAACCTGGGGTGACCCACCTGCAGCGGCTCTGCCCCAGAGAGGCTGGGCGGGAGCCCGAGGGGCTTCCTTCCCCCGACGTGGGGTCCTCCTGTCCAGCTCTGTCCCCCACTTCCCACCCACAGCTGTCCCCGCCCGGGAGGCAGAGCCAGCGGCACCGGAAACAGGCAGGACGCTTGTGTCTACCAGGCCCAGCTCAGGCTGGACAGCCACTGAGACCCTGTGCCCCTGGGCCCCGCTCTGGGGACGGCGGACAGACAGGCTTTCCCTGGCACCCTCCCAGCAGGGTGGGCAGTGGGCACTCACATGAGCTTCAGAAGGGGTGCGGCTCCACCAGCAGGCCCCTGCGAGGGATGAGAGCCCAGCTGTCCCCTGCCTGCGGCCCAGCCTGGAGACGGGTGGCAGTGGGGCTGGGCTCACCTGAGTGGGGGTGGCCGGGGCGGTCTCCTCCTCCTGGGGCTCTCCCAGGGAGCTGGGCGGGGACTCGGCCAGGATGGGCGCTAGGCAGAGATGGGCGCTGTGCACCTTGGGCCCAGGCAGGCGCCCCCGCCCAGCCCGCCCCTCCCCGCCGATTACCCGAGGGGTCTCCAGTTCCCGTTTCCACGCTGAGGGACTCTGGGCCCTCGCTGTCCTGCCCAGGGGACGAGGGAGAGCCGAGCAGAGCAGCCAGTCTGCCCTGGGTCTCGGAGCCAGAGAGCTTCAGTGATGCCCAGGCCACTCCCAGGGGCCCGTCCACTGCCCGGGGGCCCGTCCTGGAGGCGCAGGGCTGCAGACAGAGGGGCTTCAACAAGGCCTCTGGTCCCACGAGAGGCCCCTGGGGTCTGGGGCAGGTGGGAGAAGAGGGGACCCATCCCACAGGGACCCGGGACCCCAGAGGACACCAGCCCTGACCCCAGGCCTCTGTCCCCACCAGGTGTTTACTCACCAGGCCCAGCGCCTGCTCGGTCACTGTGCAAGAGGAGGAGAGGGAGATGGCTGGCAGGCTCCACCGCCCGTCCCGCCACCCAGCGCGGCACCGACGCTCACCTGCGGGGCGGGGCCGGGTCCCCTTGTCGTGGACGTCGGCGAAGACCTGCCATAGCTGCCAGGTGAGCACGTCCTGCCAGAACCAGGGCTCGGGGTCCGCGCCCCGCCACAGCGCCTCCTCGTCCCAGCAGGCCCGGGGCCGCCGCAGCCAGTCAGATGACCTCTCGGTGACCACGTCCTCGAAGTCTCGTGCCTGCGGGGTCCTGACCCCGGAGCTCGGGTCCTCCTGCTGGCCCTGGCCGGTCTGTTTTCCAGGGGAGAGTTGGCCCGCCAGTCGCCACGGGCACGGTGGGGGGACAGACAGGGCCACGCGTGAACCCGCCCTCCTCCTGGGGGACCTGAGACCCACCTCAGCAGGGTGGCCGTCCAGGGCAGAGCTGCAGGTCTCCACTGCCTGGAGGAAGGCGTCCACCTGCAGGGAGGCACGGCAGGACCTCGCACCCCAGCCGGTCGGGGAGTGCAGGACCCTCGAGAGGCAGGTCAGGGGACGAGGGACCCTGCCAAGCCCTGGGTGGGGCCTGGCATCAGGCGCTGGCCAGTGGGTCAGACCTGGGTCAGTCCTGAGCACAGCCTCCCCTGGGCCACACCTCAAGGGCGCAGGCACACCAGGGCCCACCCTGGGCCACCCACCAAGGCCCAAGCATGGAGGGTGGCACTTGGAGGGTGCGCCTGGCCCCGCTCCCCATGTCCCCAAGGACGGTCACAGGGATGGGGGGCCTGGCCACCTGCCGTGGCCGCCGCTCAGGGTGCTGGGACTGCCTGGGGTGGGGGGACTCCAAAAGCTGTTTCCGGAGGTGAGGGGCCTAGAAATGTGGGACAGAGCCAAGGCCAGTCCCCAGGGCTGTCCCCTTCCTGAAGCTCAGGCCACCCTGGCCAGCCCCACTTGACCGCCAAGGGAGAACCGAGGTCCAGAGGCTGGGAGGGCGTCCTCTGTCAGGAAGGCAAGCGGGCAGGGCTGGCCTGAGGCCCACCTGCCAGGACCGGGAGGCCGGGACCCTCCAGCCAGCCCCGCCCGCGGGCACGGTGATGGATGCCTGGATGCCGGCTGAGCCGCCCAGGGGAGCCTCTCCAATTCACCGCCTTGTTAATGCGCAATTTACCCTCGTTAATGTGCTCGGCTGGCGGCTCCCGGCCTGCTGCGGGCCTCCCTGGGGAGGGCAGGGACTGAAGGCTCGGCAGGCGCCCCAGGCTCCCAGGGCTGCAGTGGGCGGGCGGGAGCCCTGGGGGACAGGCCCTCCTGGTCCCCTGCACTGCTGCTGTCCCCCCCAGGACACAGCCACATGCCACTTCAACCGCCTGCTCGTCCCCGGGCCCCCCAGCCCTGGCCCTCCCGCTCCTGGGCCAGGGGTGCCCTCTCCAGCAGCCCCCCAGGGCTCCCACCTCCTCTGGTTACGATCGAGCCCCCCTTGCAGAGCGCCAGGCCCTGCGTGCCCGCCATCCCGTGCCCGCCATCCCGCGCTCGCCCCCAGCAAGCCAGGCTCCACCCTGCCCAGGGCCTCTGCCCTCCTGCCCATCTCTGCTCACACCTCGCCTTCCCCCCGCCAGCCTCCCACCCCCCTGAACTGCAACCCAGGCCGCCTGGCTGCCCCCTTCTCGGCTGCCCCCCATGCCCTGCTGCGTCCCTGAGCAGGTGAGGGACGGTGTCTGCTGAGTGACCATGTCCTGTCAGCTTCCCGGCCCTGCGCGGCCCAACCCCGGCCCTCTAAGCTGCAGAACAGCCCTGGCCGCCTGCCAGTCACATCTGGCACCGGCAGAGAGTCCTGCCAGCCCTGGGAGAAAGGGGCCAGCTGGCAGGACGTTCTGGATGGAGGACGTGTCCCTGCTTGGCTGGGCCCGGCGCCCGCGGCTGACAGGTGGGGAGCCAGGCGCCCCTGCAGGCCCCGCGGCCAGGCCTCAGCAGCACTGAGGAGACCCAATGTGAGCCTGGCAAGGGCAGCACCTGACCCGGAGCAGCCCACCTGCCCCGGAGCAGCCCACCTGCCGAGGCCGTCGGGCCGCAGCGGGCTGGGGAGAGGCGGGAGGACGGGCCGGCCAGGCTCCTGGGAGCGCTCACACGGGTGGGCCTGGGCATCTCCCAGAGGTGGGGATCCACCAGCCTCGTGGGGACCGCAGGACTGAGCCCGGCCCCACCTCCCTGAGGTCCACGGGCCCTGTGCCACCCCCCCATCTCTCCTCGTCTCCCACTCTTGCCCTTTCCAAGAGGGGCAGTCACACTCCTGAGCTCCTGGGTCCCTACTCACCTGCTTGTGATGTTCCTGGAGATCCTGCCGGACTCTGGTGAACTGCAAATAGCAGGAATCACGCTGGGAGGTAGCCCGTGGAAGCAGGCGAGACTTGGGTTTGAATGCTGTGTGCTTCCCCCAAGCTGTGTGACCGGGGCAAGCTGCCCTACCTCTCTGGTCCTTATTTTTGAATGACATACCAGCTACCACACTCAGCCATAGCTAATCTAGGAATTTTGAGTTTCCTTCTCGATGACCTGAAGATCATCTCCTCCGCACAGGCGAGGCCTGCTCCCGGGGTCCCCTCCTGCTCTGCTCTGCCAGGTGGGGTCCTGCCCCAGGGC
Organism: Glaucomys volans; assembly: GCA_020662805.1. Taxonomy (NCBI): domain Eukaryota; kingdom Metazoa; phylum Chordata; class Mammalia; order Rodentia; family Sciuridae; genus Glaucomys; species Glaucomys volans. The sequence goes on along the minus strand of JAJEJO010050387.1, from coordinate 2,640 downwards.
CTCTGTAGGACAAACACCCTTCCCTGTTCTCTCCAGAGGGACTGTTTTTTGGGGGACGTGGATAGGAAGGACTGGATTCAGGGGTGCTCTACCACTGAGCTCCGTTCCGGGCTCTTTTTGAGATAGTTTGCTAAATTGCCCAAGCTGGCCTTGAACGTGCCATCCTCCTGCCTCAGCCTCCACTCCAGCAGCAGCTGGGTTGACAGCCACACCTCCCCTGGGTCATTTTCCCTTTCTGTGTGCCGTGCTGCCAGTGGACCCCAAGGCCACACGGGTGCAGGCAAGGCTCCACCCGAGCCACCTCCCCAGCCCCAGAACCCTCCCTGACGGCCTGAGCTCAGAGGACCCTCCGCAGGTCCGGGCAGCGGGCTGCCTTTACAGTGAGCCATCTCCTCCGCCCCTGCTTCCCGGGCCGCTGGCCGCGGGGCTGGCTGCTGCCCAGTGTGGCCACTGACTCTAAATCAAACGGGGAAGTTCTGCTCCCCAGTTTCACCAGCTGCATTTCAGGGCTTTGTGGCTGGGGGGGGGCTGTGGATGCAGAACATTCCGGAAGCTCGAGCAGGCAGCACCCCTGAGAGCAGGGGAAGACTCCAGGTTTACTCTGCACCCTGGACCCCCAACTGGGCTGCAGCGGGGTCACATTGTGCCCAGCAAGGTGGTACTTCTGAAAATGCCCGTCAGCACTGGGCTGAGTGGGCCCCAGGCAGGGCCCCAGGGTGGCCCCAGCAGGGTGGCCCAGCGGGGCCAGGGCGGAGCGCTCACCAGGTGGCAGATGCTCTCCAGCTGTGTGGTCACTCGAAGCTGCAGCCTGTGGGGAGGAACACTGCTGGGGACACTGCAGACCCCTCCCTCAGCCCTGGGGCAGGCCAGGACCACCCCCAGCCAAACCCAAAGCTGCAGCGGCAGCTCCAGGACTGGGGGTCAAGATGCAACCCGGGGCTCCAGCCCCGCAGCTCTGCCCCGCACACCCACCCCACCCACCCAGTGATGCAGAAAACCAGGTGGAAGCCAGGCACGTGGCCCCACGTGTCCACCCAGTGACTGAGCCAGGACAGCAAGTTCAAGGCCAGTCTCAGCAAGGTAGCGAGACTCTCAAAGTAAAAAATAAAAAGGGCTGGGGAAGCGACTCAGGGGCAGAGCACCCCCGGGCTCAATCCCTGGTACAAAAAAATAAAAATATCAGATGGAATAGGATCAGGTTCTTGCTGAACAAGAAAAACGGACACTTTGAATGAAGCGGGTGGGTTACTGAAGCCCCTTACTTCAGGCTTCTGCAGGGGACACGGTGATGGGTCCTGACTGTCAGGCCAGGGACGCATAGACCCCCCAACAGGGCCACAAGTGGGGGGTCCCTCGCTTCCGCCTCGGAACCGCCCTCACCTGGGGAGCTGGTCCTTGAGCTGACTCAGGGTGCAGGGACGACTCGGGGCTGGGGGGCGCTGGGGGCGAGGGGTTCCTGGACCAGGCTGGAGAGATCAGGAGGTGAATAAAACCAGCAGCCCTCCCAGCCGCCAAGACCCCGGGATGCCTCGGCCCACCGACAGACCCTCAGGGCAGTGCAGACTGCCTACAGCCCAAAGCTGTCCCTGCGTTGCAGGACAGAGGCCACCCACCCCCAGTGTCTCACTCCTGGGAGGCCAGTCCCCATCAGTTCCCCCACAGTAAGCCACAGCCTACCCGTGCCAGCTACTCTCGTCCACCTCTTCCTGAGCCTCCCTTATACATCAGACCTCTCCTTTTGGCAGTGCTAGGACTTGAACCCCGGCTGGTGAGGCAGGTGCTCACCAGCCCCCCAAATTAAACTAGGGTTCAGGAAGACAGCGGAGGCTACTGGGCTGGGCAGCACGTGTGGCTTCGGGCATCCAGGGGGCCTTGGAACTCCTCCCCGGATCCCAAGGACTCCCACTCCCTCTTGAACACAGGTCCGGCTATTTGCCAACTGGCCCAAGGTGACCTAAAGCTCTGCCCTCCTGGCCAGGTTCTCCGGGAGCAGCTGGGCCGGGCGTTCTCATAGGTACCAACCCAACAGGTGTTGTATCACCAGTTGAAAAGGCCGCAGCTGCCCTCGGTAGGGCTGATGGTCACCGCCTCCAGCTGCAAAGGCTCCCAAAGGGAAAGCAGCCGGAGCCTGGGCCTCTCCCCGACCCAGCCCTCCTCACCCCAGCTCCGCTGAGGGTGCCCTTGGGCTTGGGCCGGCCCGGAGAGGACATCTTCAGGCAGCGGCTCCCAGGAATTTGGCCAGATTCTACGAGCAGCCAGGAGCAGGCAGGTCCTGAGGGCAGAAGGCAGAGTCAGGACGATACAGAACCGACCCAGTAAGGCCGGCCTCCAGACCCGGACTCGCTCCCTGGCCTCCAGCACCCCGCTGCACCCTTGCATCCGGGGCCAAGGCTTCTGGCGCCCCATCAAGGGCGACTGCATGCGCCACAGAGCCCTGCCCCGGCCTCCCCTGAGGTGCGGGAGATGCACTGGACATCAGGAGCGGGAGCCCCGAGAAGGTGGCCCGGGCCAAGCAACTTTCCACCGCACGGAGAAGGGCCCTGGAGCGGGGTTCTGACGGCCGAGTAGGAGTCCGCCCGGCGCTGGGCGGGATTCTGCAGACCCGTAGGGACCCGGGCCTGCCCCTCCCGCGACCCCCCG